>BMAO01001930.1:0-79514 GCA_019973975.1 Trichonephila clavata
GAGAACACGTCATGAGACATTGTCCAGACTAAATCTCTGCTAATCACCGAAGATTATCCACCCCCAATCATCTTGTGTCCAAGACAAGTGCTCTGGGCAACATGCCAGATGATATTTTTTTTAGTTCGCAGTCAAAGGGTGGCGGACTATGAGGCTCCTCGCATATAGACCACCTGAATTACGTGTCTGGGTGACTGTTATCTGTGAAGTGGAAGATTCTGTTGTATTATACACGCAGTGAGACAGTTGTATCACTGTCTCGGAACTATCATTTTGGTATAAGTCTCAAAAAACGGGTTTGAGCTGGCATTGTTGCTATTTTGGGTAACACTGCTGTTTTGATAAGGTTGGTGGACCACTTTTCCTCTCTCTGTAAATTGTTTCCACAGAGTGGACCCCACAATTCTCGAAACTCCAAAGTCCCTACAGCAGATAGTCTGTGATTGGCCCACCTCACATCTTCCAACTATCTGTCATCATATGACATCGTCTGGATGATGACAAATGGCCATATTAACGATGGGTAAACAAACAATTTTAAAACAAGGGTTTGGCTAAGCTACGATGTTTCGAAATGTACTTACACTACAAGCTTCAGCGAGCAAGTGAGGTACCTACACAAACGCAATCCGAACACCACTATTTTACCAAGACACTGAACACTGCATTGCAGAGGCGTTCGCGAAAAGTTTAGCTAGTAGTTTATACCTTATCTGCGTATAGACGTAAATTACTTGGTTCTACTTTGGAGAAAATCATTCCTTCCTTCAATTGTTTTGATCAGTGTGTATAGATAATATATGCATACACTAGTGCCCTACTAAATATTGTTTAAATTGATTAAATAATGAACTGTATTGAGATAAAAAAAGAACTAGGAATTATGGCATCGACAACCTTGATGTAGTTTCTAAACTGAGCTTCAATACCATTGAGAGAAGTGTAACCTGGTTGCTTGCGAGTTCTATCAGCTGTAATGTAATGTTTTTACTGTTTTTGTTTTCACATATGGTTTGTGCATCTAGGCTTAACGCATTTAAAATAATGATTAGAAAATTACAAATACGGCAAGCAAAATATCAGAAAAATATGTGACCTAGTAAAATCTTATTAGTATAGGTCAACTATTTAACTGATTTAACTAGTTTTTATTATTTGCACATACTAAAATGTTTAATGTTTTAGTGTATTAGTTTTACAAGTAAAATATTTGTTAAATGTCTGTTTTTACAGAGAGACGTATTAGATTGACGGATTATTCATTATTTTCATGCTAGTTATTCATTTTAGGTACAAATTCAAAAGAAAATAAATAAATTTCAATATCATATAGATATTTGCACATTGTTCACACTAATACTTCAGAATAATTCATACGCGGATATTTATTAACATCTTTGTTTGTGTGTTTCATTTAGTTTCACTTAACACAAACTAAAAATTAAAAACAAAACTTTTGAATTTTACGTATATCAGAATCAAAATAAAATATATGAAACACACTTGCTTTTACCCGCGGCTTCGCTCGCGTGGATGTCTTTAAATAACTATGTCAAATTCATAATCATTATCATTAGAAAGTAAATAAAATATGACAATTTTTTATTGCATGGCTGGGACCACTAAAATTTAAATTTTATAAATTTGTGCTTAGTTTAAAAAACTGAAATTATACTTTATTATAATACTTAACAACAAAAATTCAATAACTCAAACTATTAATATCTACGTTTAATAAAAATTCCTCTTTAAAAGAGCTCAAAACAGAATATTATTCTAAGATGCTGCTGTATACCATATTATATGTTCTACCGTCACTTGCAAATATGTGAAGATTTGGGCATTGAAAACGCGCGAAAAGGCTACATATAATTGGCCATGGGAAAATCATTGATTTTCCAAATGCACCCCCCTACCTACAACGTTCGACCTTGCGCTTTAATAACAATATCAACAATAAAACTGCTTTTGATTGGAAATTGAACTCGTTTGAATTGAAACGGTAAGTCAGTGGGGATATTGGAATTCGAGGTATGATAACATTTTTCCTTTTCGTGATACCTGTTAAAATAATGGTACAAAGTATATTCTGCATCAATTTTGTGATCCAAAGCCTCGTTACATTACATATTCGAAGATCATCGAGATTTTTGCATAAGCTTAACTGGTACATTTAGTTTTAATTGAAGTTTATGGGAGGGTACACCCGAAAGGGCAAGCGAATTTAAGAACTCCGTGGGTTATGAAGTACTTTGTTCTTTATCCATGATTGTATTCATTGACAAATATACCTTCACTTCCCTCCACACTTCTTTTACATTTTCAGTTTTGATGACAATGTCATTGTTAGGTGCAAATATTGATCTTTCGAACAACCACTGATCACAATTTAAATTTAGTTGCAAGCCAAGATAAATTTGAGCAATAACAACTACATCATTTTCTACTAAATTAAAAAATTCTTTGGGAAGTAAAATATAGCCTCCAGCATATCTGCGTCCAAACATCTATCACGAATTTTCAATTGCCAGCCAGCCAGGAAGGCAGGCAGGCAAGCAGACAGACAAACATTTTAAAAATTGATTTTTTGATACCATGTATACGTTTAAATGCATTTGGTGAAAAGCTGTTAATTTGAAATTACAGACACTTCAATTCTATTTATTTGTAAAGATTAAAATAAAATTTATTATCATTATATTAATTTAAAAGTTAATGCTTTGAATATTTTCCTATTAAAAAAAATTTTTGAACACTTATTTCTTTTTATACTTTTTGAACAAATGATTATATTCACATACCACATATACACATCTTTCCTTTCTTTCAATAGTTTTATATAAATTAATGTAGTTATTCCAATGCAGATTTGATTAACTGTAAGAAACGCATGAGGTTAAAAGTTAATCCGCTCTGTTTTAACAGTGCCATATTGTAACCAACGAAAATATTTAACTTCAGTTGGAAAAGATAAAATATATTATAATATTAAAATAAATTGTAAGTCTGTTACAGAATCAAGCACAAAAAGCAAGACATCGCACCTTTATGGCGACATATTTTGTAAAGTATATGTCTACTCTCCAAAGGCCGGAACGAAAATTTTACCGATATATCTTAGTCTGGATGACCTTAACGGGTCGAGGTTATTGCTGTCCAGTTTAACCTTTTCCAAACTATTTTTCGATTTAATACCGCGTTCGACGTGGAATAAAACACGAGATAAAGATTTTAAATCTCTACCTTGTCCCTTCCATACGATTGCAGGGCCTGAGAAGTGACATCGTTTCTTAAGGTTATGGCCCCCATAAATTCAAAAGGGAATGTCAAAGAACGGAATTGAGTCTTTTATCTTTTGAGGCTGAGAAAAAAGAAAAATAGCGTCACTCTTTCCAGAGCAGCTGCTATTATTTACAAATATCCATCAATAGCTCTCACGAATACCGAAGTTGCCTCATTCAGTAATACCTGTTTATCAAAACATAATTTTAAACATGCCGCTATTAATTGAAGATTTTTTTACTTATAATTTATGTTTAGTATATTTTAAAATGCTTCGAGATATCTTAAATGTGGTAATGAATATTTTTTATTCATTTTTAGAATTACTATAACAATTTGTAATCTGCATATATATACGAAAGAGTGTACTGCATGTTTGTAACTATTGCGAGCCTCAAAAATTATTAGTGTTTTTCGTCCAAATGTGAACTTCTTTGGAAATTTTAAATAAAAATATTTATGAAAACATTTTTAATTATAATAACATGATTTCTGTTGTTATTTATGTGAGTGTCACGTGATGTAAATAAGATTGTCATAAAATAATAAATGCCTGAACTCAGAATCTTTCAATCTGGCAGGTAAGTAATTTTTTTTAATATTTTGAACTTAAAAACATTGCAAAATAGCAAAAAATGATTGAACATTTTGATGTCTAAACCAACTATAAATATTTTATTAAAATAATTGAACTGGTTATTTTAAATTAGAGGACTGATAATTTTTATGAGCGCACTCATACTTTTAGAAAAAAATGTAGTTGTTTAAAAAAATCTAGAAGTCCTGACAGGTGAGTAGTAACAAGGATTATCAAACTGTTTAAAAGCGAAATGTAAAAGAAGAACAGTTAATTTGATTAATGGACATTTAGCTAAGCCGTTAGATAAGATAAATACTTTAGATAAATATAACAGAGAAATCGTAAGCTTTTCTAATCACTTCTTGTAAAGGATGAAGTAAAAAAGAAATTGAGAGACAAACATGACAACAAATCTGAAGTGATAAACTTCCGATAAATCAATTTACATAAAAAAGGCAGAAAAAAATAAAACTTTAAAACAACTTTAGTTGAAGCTACGTGTTATAAATCTAGTTTAGCTCCATTGCTTGTAGATTTATTTCAGTATGATAGAAATATACTAGATTTTAATGAATTTTGATCGCAGTTTGAAGTTGTTGTGTTCCAAAGCTTGAATCTTAACAACAAAAAAAAATATGTTTAACTATTTTAAATCATGTCCAACTGATAAAGAGAAGATATAAGTCCGTGGCGTATTCTTAAGCACCCAAAAAACAAGACAATGAATTAAACTTATTAAAGGAATTATTTTTTCCCAAGTATTATTACCGACATGCATTGGTAAAAACTCTCAAACTTAATACAGAAGGCAACTCATATGACATATACATCAAGAATATATATTTCCAATTCGAAACGCACATCTGAGGTTTAGAAAACAACTGAAAATATACAAAAATGTTACATTGTTTATTGTATACGGTGCTGTTAAAATTAATCGTCAGGCATACATCACACGAATTTTCTCGTAAAACTAATTTTAAAAAAAGGAAAACGAAGAATCCCACCGATTTATCGCAATTTATAAAAAATTAAACTCAATGCTATAAGCCAAACGAACATTTATTCAAAAATTTTAATTGGAATAGACCCGATACACAAAAGTAAAAAATACATTTATGTGTTTTAAGAAAATTGAACACGTGAAAAGCTCAGTAAAAATTGATTATAGCAAAAAAAGGAATTTTAAAACAAATATTCTCAATGAATTTTTTAAAATTTTATCCGATAATTTTTTTGTATAAAACAAAATAGATTTATGGTTCCGTTAAATAACCTTTATGAATAAAACAAAGTAAATATACTTTTGAAGAATGTATTTGTGTTTTCTAGAGCATTAGTCTCTAAAGTTGGGTACACGCACCTAAGGGTGTAAGCAGAATATACGTTGTGATATGCCAAAGAAGTAGAAGCTCAAGATACATATTTATATTAATATATAGTATAATAAAACGAAACAAAATAACAAGAGACAAAATTGTACGTCCTACAAGGCTAAAAAAAGAAAACAAACAGTGAAAATGAACATTGCTCTAGACCTGGACAAAAACATACATAACAGGAATCGGAGGAAAAGCTATTAAAATGGAAGAAGCCAAACGAGTCTTTGGACTAAAATGGAGATCTATTATGATTTCTAAAGCTGACACTGAATTAGGTCACCAAAATTCGGGTTAAAAATCTTTTACGGATTCCCCGTACATCAGAAATTTTCGACGTAATAGAAAAAACAGAGCCATGTTGAAATATCACGCCAAAAAGTATCACACTGTATGGAACGCAAGACAGTGAAATAAATGAAAGTATGAAAAGTGTAAATAAAACAGTATCTCTCAAAGAGATAAAAAAAGGAAAAAATTATTTTTTAAAAAACTAAAAAAAAAACTTACAAGTAAAAATGCTAACCAATTAGAGTTACGAACACAAAGCATCTTCAGCTTACCATATAGAGATAAGAAAACAGTGGCGCCACGTAGATAGATTTTGTTGTTAAACTAAGCAAACTATACATCATATTGAAATTATTATATTAAATTTGAAGAAACTGAAAGAGTTAAGATAACATATAAAAAAAAATTTTAATGAATTTAATTGGATAGTGGTAATTCAAGCAATTATTAAAGAATTTTTATAATTACCTTGTTTTAATTCATTATCAGGAACTAATTATTGTTTCTTTTTATAAAATATAAGATAATAATACTAAATATAGATAGATGTAAGTTACTTGACCAGAATGGCATTTTTATAATGTTCAAATCAAAAGAGTCTATTTTATAAAAAATATTACTTATTACCAAATTTTTCTTAACGTTTAATTGAAAGTCCAAATAGTTCGCTGATTCATTATTGTAATTAGCTTTTAATAATTTCAAATGTTGGGGATAATATTTAAAACTAGTAACATTATCTACTATATTACTAAAGATATAATTAAGTCATCTATGAATCTAAAAAGTAACAAGAATCATAACTAATACTATCATGTTCATAAAAATGCAAATGAATATTGGCTAAAAAGTTACTTGCAGGCCCACTTGTGGAAGTCCTTTAATTTGCTGATATTAAGAGTTATTATGAAAAATATAAGTTTCATTTAATACAAGTTGAATAATAGAAAGATATTTATCATAATTTATTAATTTATTCACATAATATTTGTTATAAGCTTTTTAAGAATCATAAACATTTCTCCTATATATATGTAGTTAAATAAATCTTCAAAATCATAGGTATGAATACATATATATATATTACTTTGCATGAACTTAATAATGTCTTATTATTCTTAACAATAATAGAATATTAATATTATCTAATAGGGATTGAATAATATTCTGTAGCTTCTTGCCCGGATTTGTAATATAAGTTTTAAAAAAACCCTTAGTTATATAGATCTAAATTTAATAGGATTTTTATGAAATTTCGAAGTTAGGAAAATATGGGGGAATTTGAACTCCCAAATACGGAAATCTAGTTTTTTTTTGTAAAAAGAAGAAATTTGATTAATAATTTCTCTATTGCTAAAATTAGTTTTTTTAAATGCAGTATTATTTTGAAAATGTTTGTTAAGCATATTAGTATAAAGCCACTTACAAATAATAGCATAATATATATAATATATAGTAATATATATAAATATATAGTTATATATATATATGTGTGTGTGTATATTTATATACACTCATGGACAAAAAAATTAGTGCACCAAGAAGGAGTCATCAAAATGAAACGAAATTTTACATACGTAATGATTACTTTGATATAAGTAAATGATTAGAAAATCAAAGAAAAATGATCCTTTATTTCAGAGAAAAAGGCAAAAGAACGGAGGATTAAATACCCTGTTGAACCCCCCTCTAGCGCGAATGCACAAGGCGATACGATCGGCAATTGAGGCTTACAAGCTCTGTATGATGTTATGAGACATTTCGTTCAATATTTGCTGTACCCTTGCTCTAGTTCGTTTAATCTCGTGGGATGCCCAACTCGCCGTCCCAAATGATCCAATATATGCTCGATTGGAGACAAATCTGGGGATCGGGCAGACCAAGGAAAGGTAGTAACATGCGGAAACATTCTTATGACACCCTTCCTGTGAAAGACCGATCATTGTCTTGTTGAAAAAGGGCTCATGTGTGCCGTTGTATGAGTGGCAACACATGTGATTGCAGGATGTCATGGACATGGGGGCTTTCATGGTGCCACGGATCAATGCTAGGGGTGGGAGCGGTGTGTCACTGTAAAGCGATGGCAGGAATGAGGCACTCACTACGGGGTCTCCACACACGACCACGATTGCCATCACTGCTGATATTGAATCTGGATTCGTCGCTAATGACGAACTGGTTCCATTCCGCTGCAGTCCAGTTTCTTCGTACACGGCAACACTCCAAACGGAGGCGTTGATGAGTGGTCGTCAAGGGCAGCACACGTAATGGGCGCCGTGATCCCAAATGTCCTTCAGCCAGGCGCTTTCGTATGGTTTGAGAAAACACAGGAGCCCATAGTGAAGGTGCTACCTGTGCCTGGATGGCGGCTGATGAAGCAGTTGGCTGTACACGTGCATTTTATACGATGGGCGGTCTTCTCGACAACTGGTCTTTCTAGGGCGTCCTGAGCCTGGTCTTCGAATAAATGATATCTCTCGAATCCACTGGTCCCAACGCCTCCTCACAACACAATCAGATCGGCCTTAATTGACTAGCTACTCGCCTAGCTGATCACCCAGCTTCCATCATGTCGATGATTCTTCCCCTCTCAAAATGCGACAGCTGCTCATATTTTCTTCGAAAACGGCGTAATGGCATGTCTACCTCAGCGCTTCCTTTGTAAATGATTCAACACTCTCACACAAGCTTTGGTTACCTGTTTTATACTCCACGGAGAATGACGTTCAACGCCCTCTACCGGCTATACGTAATACGCAATCACGCTCCATTTCTGATCATTTGCATATCATCCAGACATGTACCTTTATGTAAAGTTTCGTTACGATCCCTCATTATTTCTTGGTGTGCTAACTTTTTTTTGTCCATGAGTATATAATGGGATGCCTCTTATATTTTTTTCGCCTTATGGGTTGAATGAGGTAAAAAATCGAAAAAGAAAATATTTATGAGAAGTATTCCATACATAAATAATGCCTACTTCTTTCATGTACTCCCAATTATTACTCTGCGTATACCTCTTTGGAAATCAGTGTTCTAGAGGACAGATTTATGAGTAAGGCAAACCATGTAAGAAATTACTTACAAACGTAGACAATATATTATAATTGAATTTTTGATACTTTTCTATTTCCTTTTCTTATTCCGAAGTATAGGATAGGCACTATATCAGACATTCAGATAATAAGGAAAGGGAAAATATTTTGGTTTCAAAATTTGCATGCTTGAATGGAAATGATTGAAAATCCTTATTTAAAACATGTTAGGTATTTTTATTGTGAAGTTCTCAAAAAAAAAAAGATTCAACTGTGGATATGAACTTGCCCATCATTAGGCAGGAAAGTCTTCAATTTAAGCCTTCAAAAATCAATTTGAAAAAAGTGCTTTTTTTTGTAGTTCCGTTTCTTGAAAGAAGTGAATCTGAAAAGAGAATCATTATTAAGCCTCATCTATCTTAATTTATTTCAAGCTTAGCTTTTAAAGGTATCATCTAATAAATTAAAGTAAGTACTAAAGTAAACATTCAAGTATCACACGCCACTGAATCAGTTGAAAATGGAATGTGTCTCCTTACTGCACACAATAGTTTTGGAAATTAATTCAAGAGAAAATAAATGATTCAAAATCGTTATTTTTACTGTGTAACTCCTGTGAAACAATTTAGTTGATAATCGTAACATGCAATGAAATATCCTAAAATTATAAATATAACTCCTCCACACTGTTAAAATTGAGTTATGTGAGGCATTAAATGAAGCATTAACGCATTTTCGCCACTTAAAGATAGTGGGAGTTAAATATGTGTAAGAAAATCGTTCCGAGGGCGATGAAAATTTATTTCTCAATTCGACAGTATTTTTAAATTTACTAATGAGATGTATAAAAATAAGCTATTTTTAGAATGCCAGACAATTTATGTGAAAACTTTGAGATATAGATACGATTTAATAGCTTGAATACTAAACTGAAGGAAAATCAAGTTTTATTAAGTGATAAATAAACACTGTTAAGGAGCAGTTACAACTAAAAATTGACGACAAACACTCTTCCATAGGCAGCATAATATTTTTGATAAGCGTTTGTAAAGACATATTAAGCTATTGTGACATCTGAAAGAGATGTTATAAAGGTTAAACTGAAGGTCATCTCTTTGCCATGGAGTAAAGAGCGCAAATCCGTAAATGATCCTCTGACTTTTGGGCTATATTTGAACTATAGAATTGTGGATGCCTTCCTGAAATTTTCTGAATATGTACATTCAGCAGCGATATACGGAGAGCATTTGAAATTATTGGAATAGAGCTATCGCTGATAGACAATATATAAAATTTCTATGATTACCAAATAAAAATTATTGGTAGTTTTACAAAATTTTACGTATAATCTATCTACTTATTAGAGTGACCTTGAACTTCTTTATGGACTTGTGGTAACCGATAAATACCACGTTTCAAAATATGTTCAAGAACAATGCGAACATTTTAAATGTTTAATTTGTCACTTTATGTAAAGGTTCTGTTTTATTGTATAAATTCATTAGGTAGAACTTTGAAACTCTTCCAAGGTTTTCTAGAAATTTTTAAAGGTGTGATCAGGAATTTAAGAAGGTTCAAAACGAATTTAAATAAGTTTAATGGGTTATAAGGGCAAAATGTTATATTTGAGACAAATGAGGCAAATTAATGTTCCTCGAGGGCGTTGCAACTAATCTGATATACTGAAGAATATATGTTTTAATTAGAAGATAAATCCCTTCTTGATATGATTGATAAAGTGAAAAATTGAAACGTAGCAAACTTTCAACGGAATGTTATAGTTGGGTTTGATTCTCCTTTTATTGGTCTCATAAATATTTCGAGGCAGAATATATGGGAAATGGATAGAAATTTACCATATAACTGTCAAATGAATGAGGAACAAATAAAGCGATTGGTGCACACAGATGTATATTTTGAAGGACTTCACCACGGAATTAAAATACTTATCTTTTCTACTGAAATTAGCGAATTAATTTAAATGCACACATTTTCTTCAATTTCAGTCCTAAAGTTTTTACATCATTTAATTATTTTTGTTACGCGTCAGTTTATGGTTGTATCTAAACTAGTTTCATAAAATTGAAGTCAAAGATAGTACCTTTTAAATATTACTTATCAATGCAGAAAGTAATACAGATGCGATTGAATCTAAAATGTCTAATAATGAAGCCAAACTTTGAACTCTTTGTGTCCAATCTATATTTGTAGATTGATTCTTTATTCACTCTTCACTTTATTGAAATAACAATTTCTAAATGAGAACCTTCGTATCAAATAGAGTTCCAAAAATCAATACTGCTAATTGACGCTTTTACGGATAGAATGATAATCTTAGAGCTTACCGTGAATTCCACTGTATAACACGCATATTTAAAACCAAAATTAAGATCGATATTTATGGGCGCAAGTTATATACGCCGGATATAGCAATGATAGATTTAAAAATAAAAAAAGAGATGAGCATAAAGAAAATTAGACTTTTATATATACCGAAATTCCGATTATGTTAAAAATGTACCTTACTTCATGAACGTAAAGAGTTGTAAATCTAAATGTATACTATTTCTTCAAAAGCCTGGGATAATACTTTGAATAACAGATTTAAAACTTAACAGCTATATATACGTGCATTTTTGCTTTTTTCTTTAAAAAAGTGGATGCGTGTTATACGTCGAATATACATAAAAATTAAGAAATAGTATTATAAGTGTGGGTTATATACGATAGGATGTTATACACCAGATTTTACGGTATATCAAAGAGCCACATTTAAAAAGCATTAGTCTAAAATTATTTGGCTGCAAAGTTTAGAATAAGTTTTGCTTACTGCACTAAGAGTGTCTAAGGGGCTCTAATTGCGATTTTTTTTTCCAGAAGTAATTCAAGCAGAGCTTATCCAGAGGAAATATTATCATTTTTTTCCAAAGGTCATTCGAATATAACATAATTATTATAAATGAACAAGTATAGTATCTCGAGAAAGTTATATCTCATTACCTATTCGTGAATAAAGAGCTGATTTAGATGAAGTATCATCTTTTTTTCCAAATTTCATTCGAATATGATTGATTAGCTGGAAAGGAGCAATCCTGAGTATTTGTAGAAAATTATATCAAATTACCAGTTGGGTACTCTGGTTTATCTACCACACTGGAAATGAAATTAAACGAAACAGACAGCTAAGTACTGAAGAACTTGACGGATGCAAAATTATTTGGGTAAGAAACTGATCAAGAGTATGTTTTTGCTGACGCACTGTCATGATTAAGACGAAAAAATTCTTCATCAGTTTACGATTGGAATATTTTCCTTGATGATGATGGAATAATGCATATTGGTCAAAAAATTCCAAAAAATCGAAGCTTACCAATTAAAGCAGATCATTATTAAGCATGTGAAGCATCATTTGACATTGTTAATTTAAAGCGTTAACTTCAAAGTGTTTCATGACAGAGTTTCTGAAACTGTAATGGGAATACGCGAAGTAACCAATTTAATTAGAGGAAGACATACTCCAAAAAACATTTCTTAGGTATTAACTACAAGGGATTGATTCCACCATTTCATTTGCAATTTACTGCTCATTTGCCGATTGTTAGAATATAGCAATGATTTCCTTTTTCTGAAACCGATATAAACTTTGGCAGCCTACTTTATGTTAATTACAGTGAAAATAATACTAATGTTGTCATTTATAAACTCAAGAGCGAGAAGTCTACAATTAAAGTTTGTTGACAGCTTGAACATATAAAATTATAACAGTGTTCTGAAGATTCTTTTCCTGTCGAGATTTGTGCTTTTAAAACTGTGGGGCGTGTCCCCCAAGGAGCGTTATAGCACTAGGAGTTGGGTTGGAAGCATATTAAAAAAGTCGAAAACAAAAGTTATTTAAAAAATTATTAATGTATTGAAAGTAAACAAACAAATTACTTTCTGACATAATTAAAAAAACACTTATACAGATATAATGCACTTATATATGTATCAGTACTACACAATGCATTTTATAATTTTTTTAACAATAACCAGTGACCTCATGGGCTTGCCATATATAAAATTATATGTTAAAATTAACACTTATCTTGATAATTTGTATGGTTTATAATTAAACCCTTTACTGCCGATGAAAAGCCACGTGATTAGCTCCCCAATGTGACCGGTTTGCACGTCTGCATGCGTATGTGTTGTGATGTATTAAGAAGGAGAGGGGAGGAAGGGAATAAATAAGCTAGTTCTCTGAAATAAGTAAACCTTTCGCAAACATTGTCAAGGTCATTTAATTGCATTACAAACAGTGAACGGAAAAATCGTATTTAAAGAAAACGTATATATACATCCTGGGCAATTTATGCACTTGCTGAGCAAGGCGTTTACAGAAACCTGTGGCATTAAAGAGGTTAAAGTCGTATTACAGTTTTAGTATCAAAGCATCTTATTATTGAATTCAATACATTGTTGTTGTATCGAGGGGGTCGCAGTGAAAATTATGATTTAATATTGGATCGCAAGTATCGAACGTTTGAAAAGCACTGATTTAAACTAAATCATTTGTAATTAAACTAACTGTATAATTTCGACATAATTTTAAAATTAATTAAATCATTTCCAGCGTTCTACCGAAAGTTTGTCTACTTGACTCCTAGAGTTTCATACAGGAGGGATTGCGATTTGAGCTCGACTTTACTACAAGAGTAGTCAGTATAACGCAAAACACTAATAAATAATCCCATACTCAAGTATGGAACTTAACTATTTATTAAGTACTAGCTCTCTACTTAAGGTATGCTAGGAAGATCAACTTGTTTAAGTAATCAAAGTGTACTCTTATGCAATCCTCAAAAGATAAACAGGTACTCTGAATTTATGTCTCCAACAAAACGGAGGAAGCTTCATTCCTGGATAGGCTATTCGAATCCACCGCTCAATAGAATTTGTGCAGAGAACTTCTCACATTGATGGTCGCTTTCAAAGTAGGTAAGTGTACGAGTCAACGCAAGGAATAGCTACTTAACTGATTAAATTTATAAACACTCAACTGGTTGTGAAAATCTTACTTTGCACTAATAATTTAGCTACTACCCGCCTTTTGTGTCTCACTATCTCCCTCGCATCTGCACCTTATGTATAATTTGCATATTCTGTTTTCATTTAGAATGAGTGAGTTATATCTTAAATAAATATTTAAAGAATATAGCCATAAACTATAGTTTTCAAATAGAATCTCGAGAGACAGCCCGTTAAAAGTTTAATTCCTGCTATATGTTATTTAACTGAAACTTTATTACAGGATTCTATATTTGTATTTCGTAAGTATTATACAAGTGTGTGTGTGAATTTTTAAAAACATTTTATTGTTTTACAATTTATTTCGTTTTTTTGCTTGGGTTCGTAAAAATAATGTAAAAGAGTAAAGTTAATTGATAAAGCTTTAAGCTAAAGTGTAAAGCTTTTGATCGATATTTGAAATATTATAAGATTTGCTTTATTTTAATTTGTCATATAAGTAAAAAATTTATTAATGGGTATTTGATCTTTTAGAAGAAGCTTGTTCAGATTGAAACGCCGACTAAAGTGTGACCTGCATTACTGAGAATTTTGAGTGCATAAAAAGCTTATTATTGTGTTAAACTTCAATATTAACCGGAGAACGCAAAGGAGAAAAAAGATACTTAAAACTGATTATAAAACGCATAATTATCATAATACTTTAATCGTTTATTGTTGTTAAGAATGGACGTATGGCTTTGTTAACTTCCCATCCAAATAGTAAGCGAACTTTAAATATTTTGATCTTGAGAACAGAACAGTATAATAAAATTTTGAGATTTAACAATTGTATACCTTACTCTGCTGGTTAAGAGAGCAACATTCTTGATTACACTGGAAATTTGTTTCATAAAAAATCTTGATCACATAAGTAAGTGTAGTTTTGATGTAGGAATTCGTAATATTTGAGAAATGCTGAAAATACTTCCCAAGTCTCCACACACACAAACACATTACTTTAGACACATTACTTACCACTGCTTCAGACTAAACTTTCAGCAAAATATCTGAACTTACAAGTTTTCTTTAAATTCCGAAATTATGCATTTCATTTTGTATGGTATAAAAAAAATTGATGATAATAACATATTTAGGTAATCCGACTACCCTAAAATTGTGGATTTTGCCAAAAGTTGACAATCTTTTTAAGATTTCATTTTATACGCCATCTTATTAGCTTTATAAAAATACCAAGTTCATCATTTTCCGTTCAATAGAACAAAACGTACAAGTGTTTTAGTAAAAGTAGATGCCATTACTTTAAGCAAGATGCCATTACTTTAAGCAAGATGTCATACTTTAAAACGCGTTTTACTCGAAATATGTGCTTTTGGAAATACTCAAACGGGGCCAGCGATTGCTAAAAAGGTTTTGAAAATAATTAACTGAAATTTTTTCTGTAAGTTCTGTATAACAGTAGAATTGTTTTAACCCTCAGATTTACCTCAAGAATAATGTCCCTAGAATTAAATATAAAAATGTCTTTAAGCAAGCATTTATTACTATAATTTTTCCGAATCTTTGTTTGAATATAATTTGATCATTTATTCAAAATTATTATTAGTCGTAGGAAATCCACTATAATCACTTTTGATGCGATCTCAGTCAAATTATCAAATTTATCTACTTAACATTCATCACAGTTATTTAAAATATATCTCACGAACATCCTTTGAAAATCAGTCGAGTCTGCTAAAAATTACCCATCATTAACAGGGTTTATCGAACAGAAACTGTCATTTTAATTTTCCACTATGCAATTTACTATTATTATTTTTCAAAGTGATTATAAGCTTTAATTTCAATAGATATTATATTTCTTCCAGAGTTAATTATTATGTTTAGTTTCATTTATAAATGGCTATATTTTCAGTATACTCTTCACTTTTATTTTGTATTTCCATTATTTTTCGTTTCCCATTACTTTATCTGCAATTAGTTCCTCAATTCTTTCCATGCCTATTATTTGTTGCCGAACCTCTCTTAAATTTAACTGTTCGGTCAACAATTCCATGTAATCCATATTATCTCAATTTTATAAGGTATCCGCTATTTTACTCAATAATGTGTAGATTGAAGAATTGTTTTGATTTTTAAAACTTATACGAAACAAAAGTGTTCTGTAAAAATGAAATTGTATATTTCACTGCATAAATTCAAAACAGTTCAAGCGAATTAAAATTATTAAATGTTCCCTATTTAGGAGCCAAAAAGTAAAATGGGGAATTAGTTGAATCAAAGTTAGTAAGAAAATTTATGTATTATCTGCTTTTCTGTGTAAGTTCGCTCACTATGCTTATAGCTGATTGATTTTTATAGGTTCCTTCAGGTCAGCTTAAATAATAAGCTTCATGGAAATCCTTAAGAACATAATTTTACTAAGCACTTTCATTAATCCGTTACAACAAAAAATAAGACACTTAATTGAAAAATAGCATTGTTGTCATCGAACAATAAATCAGCGTTTCTAAAACAGTGGGGCACGTTCCCAGAGGGTGGGTGCGATAATTCTTCCAGGGGTGCAGCGAATAAATCAAAAAATCGAAAATAAAAGATTATTTAAAAAAAATTAATGTTCTGAAAGGAAGCAAAACAAAATATCAGCATAATAAAAAATAAAGTACGCATTTACTCTGATATCATATACTTATAAATGTATCGGTGCTGTACAATGTATTTGATCATTAGTTCGTGGCCGCAGAAGCCAAGTGGTCTAGGCATCGGATCGTGGCTAGCCTGTCATGAGTTCGATCCCATTACCACTGAAGACCCGCCATGTAGGGAGCGATGCACGTTAAATCTGTCGAGAGCTCATACGTCCTCCCGTTGGTGAGGTGTGGTAGTTAGGAGAGGGGGTGCCAGCTCAGGTGTCATCCGCGTCACTTGACCATGGTTCGAAATTACGTGGACCGTCCCCAAAAGCCATCGTGTAGCTGAACAGTGGGACGTTAATATTTACTCACTCCCTCACTTGATCATTAGTTCAACACTACTAACATAAAAACATGATTGATAATTACTAGTGACCCCATGGGCTTGTCATATTCAAAATTATATGTAAAACTTAATACTTATTTTGACAATTTGTACGATTTATAATCAAATTCGTATTGCAGATTTAGCAAAAAAGCACATTATTATTGAACTCAATACATTGTTATTGTATAGAACAGGCGCGATGAAAATTATGATTGAATAATTTTCTTAATAAAAAAGTTTTTTTATGTACCATGTTTTCACAACCATTGCCATGCATTGTGATCCAGTTTTGAGCTATAGTCAAAATTTCAAGTCTCTAGCTTATCGGGAATTTAGTTTAAAATCAATTACAAAATTCCACCCAGGCAGGCATACAAGAAAGAAAGTTAATAAAAAATATGGTAACCTGGGGGCTCCTTTTTGACCCCAGAGCAACGGAGTTGTATACACGGATGCAACTCGACCCGTGCTATCGACGCAGGTGGTTTTTGTTCTTGTAAATTTGTTTAAGCTCCAGAGTTATGGGGCCCCTGTTCAAATCGGGGCCCACTTCTTCGGGGGCCTGAGTTTGAGACTTAAACTTCTTTTTTAACATTTTCATGTATTGGCATGCACTTCTGAGCTATGGTCCAAATTTCAAGTATCTAGCTGATCGAGAAGTTAGTTTAAAATCAATTAAAAAATTCCACCCGGACAGACAAGAAAGCGAGTTAATAAAATTATAGTAAAATTGGATCGCAAATATTGAAAATTTGAGAAGCATACAATAAATAATTATTATATTTAGCGTGAAATCAATGTTTGCTCACACAGTGACATTACTTTAATAAGGTGTAAGAGTGGGAAAATCTTACAAGTAACAATCGCGTTCCACGTAAAAATATCAGATTTATTTATATAAAAAAAAGGATACAATTTCCAAGCATTAGCAATCCCAGTACGTAGTATTTCTCTTGTGATTTTTGAATCTAAATAATTTATGTTAATAATTCGAAATGCTTTCTGTAATTTAAAGTAAAATGTTAATTTAATGCATACAGATTGGATTAAAATGGAGAATGAATCCATACATATTGCATTTTCTTTTAAAATGTTTAACACATAAAATTTCTCTGAATTCCATTGAAGAAATATTATTCGTAATTTTCTGTAAAATAGTTTGCTAAATTTCAGATAAATGGACTAATATATACAAAATTTTTCTAAATGTATGAGTGTGGGTGAAAAATTTGCATATTAGTACAGTGTTCAATTATTGTACAATCCTATTTATTGCTTTGCTTTATCAGATTAATGGCAATTTAGTACATGTTTTTTGAATATAAGTATATATATAAATATGTGTGTATGTGTACACGTGTTATATATATGTATATGGGTGTTGCTATATTTAAGTGTGGCTGCAGTAGCCTAGTGGTCAAGGTACGGGACGCGTGTCATGAGTTCGAGACTAGTATCGTTGAAGATCCTGCTTGTAGGGGAGCTATACACCTTTATTCTGCCGAGAGCTCAAACGTCCTCTTGTTGATGTGGTGTGGAAGTTGTCGTCCTCGACCGTCGTCAAAAGCCATTGTGTAGCTGAACAGTGCGACATAAGTATTCATTCACTCGCTAAATTTAAGTATATACTTTTAAAATAACTAGTCTAGAAAAAGAAATAATGGATTTTTTTGCTTGTGAGATTAAAATCATGGCATTTTATTTTAAGTTTTAGATAGAAATTTTGAGGAATCAATTTCTAAACTGAATAGATAACATATAATAATGTACCTGTCGTCATAAAAAATTGAATTTAAGAATTAAAATTCTTAAGAATTTAAAATTGCACAAATTATACCAGAAACTTAATGAATCGAAACACCTTATATCTTTTTGATTTAATTTTGAACGTATTCCATCTAAGGATAAGGCCCATATAATGTCACGTAAAATGCCACTTTGAAGACATAACAATTATATTAATTATGTACAATTAATATCTGTAGAAAGTAAAACGTATTTAATATTTTCTTAAATTCTCTTTTAAAAAGATTCACTGCTAATTTTTTTTAAAGCGGGTCTTGTTTGAAAAGAGAAATCAGTGATTATGTCAGTACTAATAAAATGTATTTTATTTTGAAACCCCATGTTGTTTTAAGGATCGTAAGATTTCTGAAAAAGTTAAGCAGCATTACTCAGTTTTTAGTAAAAATAAACAATTCGATCATATGTGAATTAACTTTGCCCTTTTAATATAAAATTAATAAAGGCATTGCAATGGATGGGTTAGTTATATTGTATTAGACCCTTAAGTGTCGCTGTCGTGTATACACGTCCTGCTGAGCTGTTGCCTTTAGTTGCCCATACGTGTATACTCGTCCTTCCAATGGAGAGCTTTTTGTATTGCTTAAAACTAATCCCACCGCTTTAGAATGCAATAAAATGACATTTACAGTGCAGAGGAAGAGTGTTTACAGAGGTGAAGAAGGAATGTGTAAAAGGGTATATTCCATAAAAGATGAAAATTCATAGCTAAGCAGTTTTTCTTGTTTTTACATTTGAGTATGCTCTGTTCTATTCTTAATTAGCTGTCAGTTTTTCTTACCTTGTGTATTAAAACCTTTTTAATTTTTTAAACGAATAAATTGAATGTGATGCTGGTTTATATCTTCAACCATGTTTCAGGATATATCAAAACAGTTAAGTTATAATTTATTTTTAATTATTATGTTATTGACTTTATAGATATTTTTATTTTCATTTTATTATTTTATCCTATTCTTTTCTTTCTTTTTTAAAGTGAAAGTAAAAATTTTTAGAAGGAAAAAGAAGCCTTTTATTTTCATTCAATAAACCGCATAACAACGTGCGCCTGTGGGTAAAATGGTTGCCCTGGGGGTGAATTTCGTAAATTTTCTTTGGCAGTTAAGGGGTTAAGGAAATATGTAACGCACATTGAAATCAAGGATATTCTCAACGTATCCTGAAGGTAGCCGAAACTAATTTGACTTGTGGTGAAATTAATACATTGAGAGAGTCCCAGAGGAGGACATAATGGGGCATAATTTAAGGCGAGTAAGGAACATCACAAGGATTCAGATTTGCATAGCAACTCGTGGTCGGAAACGCCATGAGGATGTAGTATTACATGTACAAAAAAAGTAAGAGACAGAAGACTGAGATCATCTTAAATATTTAGTGGTCAAAGCTGTTACAGGTGCTGTTGTAGGTGTTATGGGGAAATGTCTCAAAAGGTATTCAAAGTTTAATTTTTTTCAATTCATGTGTAACACCATTGGATCATGGATTAGCGGACTGCTCAAATAAACTTGATTTTATTGGATATCCACCGTAGTACAGACGATTCTTGCAAAATGCCCCTTTTCCGAATCCAAAAGCGTTGAGAACAGAGCAGATTTCTGTGCACCCCAAAGAAAGAAATCCCTGCTGCTTAAATCAAGGGAGCGTGGTGGCCAGTATACCGTTCCACCACTCCGAAACCATCGGTGACCAAACATTCGATTAAAGTGTTAACGAACATATCTGTGATAATGGGAAAGTACACCCCTTATGTTTAAACGGCACATGGCATCTGACAGCTTGTGGCACAGGGTCAAGTAGCTTGGTAGCAGCTCTCTCAAAAATGATGAGATAATCTGTAGATTTTAGAGGGGCTGGCAACAAGTAAAACCAAATTGAAAACTCGCCGACCACACCATCCTAAACTTGCTCTAAAACGCAAAGTTGGGCAACATGTGGTCTCATGCTGTGGGGATGCTCATCAGCCCATAAATGCTTGTTGTGGTGGTTGAATATTCATCTTGCGTGAAACACTCCTCATCCGTAAATAAAACGTAGGTTGGGAAATGTATATTGTTCGAGATATCACCGTTATAAGGTTGGTTGTGGTATCACTGCGCAAAACGCACATGTGCAATATGATCTGGAGAGAGCAGAGATGATACTTTTTAAAGATGGTATGGGGTGTAAGCCTAACACTACTCCCTGATCCTCCTCAGCAGTGATGGCTCATTCGCTGGTTCTCGGATTATTTCTAACGATATCCAACACATTTAGTACTAAATATTTGTTTAGTAAATTAATTACAATTCTTGCTTCTGCAACTTCTATAACTTCTGCAAAAAAGAATAAGAGTTACAAAAATTGTTAAATATTAGTAAAGAGAAATTCTTAGAAATAATCATATCAGTCATGAATAAGGAATGATTTACTTCTAACAATTAAATTTAAATCAATCGCTCTGTTTAATTATATAAACCAAACGCTATTATAAAACTGAAAAAAAGTATAAGACTCAAGCAAAAATTTCAAATAGAAATGTGTGTTCTCAGATGCTGATTACTTACAATGAAAATAAATTAAATGAATTTATTAAAACATTGAACCTTACCAAGATCCATTCCTGATAACAAATTATGGGAATCGATTTAATAATTTGTCGTTTAGCAAAAATGAATGGGGTTTTTCAGATGCTATTCTGGTAAAGTAACAAATATCTTTTTAATCGTTTCTTAAAGCCAAACTCCAGGAAGCTTGACATCTCAGAAGATGGTCAAATCAGCCTCCTTTAAATTGGGTTTGAGATACACTACTTTTAAAGATGCTATAATATCATGAGTAAATTTGTGTGTGATTAAAATGTATTGGGAGGTCATTATTTAAATTTTTAAGTCGGTTTTATGAAGTGCAATAAGATGTTTCTCAAAGAAGTTAAGTGATGAGAAGCTATTATCAGAAAGTCATATTTTTAACTATATTCACATAATTCTGGGTGAGTGGTAAGTTTGATACATTAAAATATGTTTTATCACTTATATATATATATAATTAGTATTATTCTTAAGAAATTCTAATTTTAATTCCAAAGCAATTTTCTTTCCTGCAGTACATTACTTTTTAAAATAATTTACATTTAAATTAGTTAACGCATCTGACGAAATACATCCATCAAATATTGATATAAAAGAATAAGAAACCACCCCATCTCAGAAGAATTTTGATCCCGTAATTGGTGCGTATATAAATCAGTCTTTTGAAGTAGTACACAAATTAGCCATGGGTCTTGTCAGGTAGACTCTATACGTAACGACATTAAGTCACGCATCTCCTTGTGCCGGATACCTCAGTCAATTTGGGGAAATTATGATCAATCTGCTGTAAGTATTTGGTTGTTCCATTAAAGTTTTAATTAGTTGATATCGTTTCTTCTTGCCGTATCCAAAATGAATTTTTCGACCATTACCTTAATTCTAAAATTAGGATATTTTTCAAAAATGAAAATTGTGCCCTCTAAAAAGAAATTTCGGTTTGAATGTATCTGCGTGACCCATCAAATATAACAGTAGAGAAATACAAGTTACACATTCCAAAAATATACTCGTGAAGAAATTGCACAAGCGAATACTTATCAAAAATTTCGTGACCGGAACTGCGCTTAGGAGGAAAATAGCTTCCTGAAAGAAAGAAAGCAGATTTCTTTTGTCCAGTGCTTCTCAAACTCTATCTCTCTCTCTTCTCTCTTTTTCAATAAGTGTGACCCAATTTTCAATCACAACTTTCATCGCCACCCTCTATACGTTAACAATATATTGCATGCAATAAAAATGTACTTCGACGGTAAATCTACGAAGCGACTGTAATTATTAATTATATAAATTATCAAGATAAATGTTAAATTTTGTACAGGTTACTTTTAAGTAATAGATATTTTAAGTATTTGGGGGGGGGCGGGGTAGCCTAGTTTTATAGAATCGGACTCCAGGCCGGAAGGCCTGGGTTTGATGACCGATGTCACCAAATATCATCCGAGTACACATGGAGTACGTGCTCGTTAAATCAGTGGGTCACAAAGTGTTGTGGGTGGTCACAGCAAAGTCCAAGGGTGCAGGGGGCTGGAGAATATAACTTTCTCCTCCATTTCCATGCCTAAATTGATAGGTGGTGTCGCGATCTATTGTGTAGAAGTCCAACCTATCTCAGGCCCTGGTAACTTTCATTCCTTCCCTTCGGGAAGGACATGGCTACAACAACAAGTAATTTTTTTTCAGTAAAAGGATAAGATTCATGTTATTTTCCTGTTCTAATTTTTAAATTGGAACGGATTGTCAAATAATTTTTAATTAAAGAAAATACAAAGGTTACCAAGTACACAGGTACCTTGAAACAGAAAATCTTTCAACTGCCGAAGAAGAAATCTTCCTAAATTTTTCGTCCAAATGTAGAAATCCAAAGGCAGTTTAATAATTAAGTCTTTGAATTTTGAGCAGCACTGGATGATGGATCTTCTGCATGAAAACAAAAGCATTTCGAATACTATTAGCGTTTATAACTCTATCACTTATTAAACTTGTTCTTAATTTAGTATTGATAAATTAATTATAAAATACATTGCACAGTTTTGATGCATTTATAAACATATTACATCAGTGTACATGTGCATTTTATTTATTTATTTTTATCGTGTTCGAACGTATTTTTTCTTGCTTCCTTTCAGTAAAATATTATTTTTTTAAACTCTCTTTTATTTCAGACTTTTCGATATGAGCATCCCCCCCCGTAGGATTATCGCGCCCCTGGGGCGTGCCCCACAGTTTGAGAACCACTGGTTTAGTCTTAAAGATAGGAAAAACTAAATAAACGTAATAAAAAAACTTCATGTATGTTATGCAAGTTCCATTGTTTTCTGTTAATTAATTATGTGCCACACATACACATTAGAAAAATCTTCTTGCTTCTGAGTCTTTTTAACTCAAGCATTACCTTAAACAATGACGTTTATTTAAAGAGTACTACGATGATATTTTAATATAATTAATATAATCGTCTGTGGTAAAATTGTACGGTCCAAGTATTTTACTCACTTTCTTTTCTAATGCACTTTTTCTCCAAGCGAATAAATTCTATTTGGATCGAAAAGCATAAGATGAAGGGAAGAGAAGGCAGAACGTGTGCTTTTCCTTAACATTTATATAGCAGAAGTAAACTCTCTCACCTGAACTTTAAGGAGACAAGAGATAAGGATGACTGAGAGGAAGAAAACTTTCCAAGGAAGTGGCTGACAAGAGATTTTTTCACAAAAGAAAATAGTAGGCCTCTTTTCCTTTCTCAGTATAATTAAGGAAGCAACGATCGTGTCATATCCAACCATTAAGTTCTTGCTCTCCATCTTCCGAGCTAATGACTGCGGTGTTCTATATCTTGGCTTGTGGCTAATAATACGAGCACTGAAGTGATTATACTCTCGCTTTGAAAATTCTTTTTCTTCTCTTTTCTCTAGAATATTCATTGGTGAAAATAATTGTTAAAAAGAATGTTTTCTAATTAAACTGTCGAACTGTATCTTAGAAGAAGTTATGTTATCGTTTAACTTATTACTGATTAAATTATAATCTGCCCTTTAGTAAATAAATACATTTTTCTTGTATAAATTTAACCAAATTTTGATTCTTTGTAATATGAGAGAAAGGCAAATGTAGTGAGTTATATTCTGTTTGAAGGACTGTTTTTTATTAATACATCAATTTTATGAAATTTTTGTAGTACCTATTTTATATTCTTCTTTAATAAAGTTAAAAGAAACAAATACTTATAGTTTGAATTCTGAAGAAGTTCTTCAAAAAAGCTGTGATTTATTTTATTTTTTTATTTTAAAATCATTCATAATTATCAAAATTGTTGTGCTTAAATTTTTTTTTATCCAATGGACTGCGGATTGGTATTTTTACCTTTGCAGACCTCCCCAAGAGCTGGTATCACTCTTTAGTGCGGCGCCGTATAGACGGATACCAATCGCCGCAGGTAATTTTCACGCCCAGTTTCCTCCACAGAGGGAGGCACCTGAGCTCTGACTATGTGAACTTGTACCAGGATTTATTTTGCCGAGAGCGTCCAAGCCAAACAGACACTCTAAGGATCTTATACATGCCGTATAATCATACGACATGGCCGCTGTCAATTTTCTGCATCACGAAAATCTACCGACTTAGGCTGGGGTCGAACCCGCAACTTTGGGTGCAGAAGGCCAGCGACAAACCAACCACGCCACCCAGCCGGCGCTTTAAAAATGAGATTGTATATTATAGGGTTTGCAATCGCGTTTCATTTTTTCAATCTCGGGATTCCGGGATTACATTATCCAAATCCTGGGATTGGCCCTGGTATTAGGATTGAACTGATTGTTAAAAATACTTACATATTAGGATAGTTGAAATTGCATAATAGAAACGAAAATATTATTAAAAATTTATTTAATATTATTTTAATGATACAAATAAAAAATTAATTCCTCATAAAAAAACAAATAAAAATAGTACATAATAAAAATTTAACAAAAAGTGTTTCTGTAAATAAGCTTATAAAAACACAGCTCCTCCAGCATTTCATCGTTGAAACGGCTTCTGGTTTTTATTACACATTGTACCGCCGAAGAAAATGCACGTTCGGATTCTTTACTAGTAGGTGTTCTCTTCATTAAATAGGAGCATGTTCTTTTCAATTAGTCACCACGTCTCTCTCCACTTTCAAAAAAAGAGACATTTCTTTTTGAACTTTTGTGTGATGACAGTGTTTCAAATCTAATAGATTACATATATATATATGTATATATTTACCTATACCACTTATAGTTCCATAAAAATTTCTACGTACATATTTCATAACCAAACTATTTTTAAGAGAAAATTTTTTAAAAATATACTTTAGACAAAAATTACATCCCGGAATTAGTTACTGTAACCCGAGATATCAGGTTTGGAAGGGAAAAAAACGGGCTTCGAAATTCAGGGATCCTGGGGCTAAGAACCGTACTAGATATCTTCCAAAAATTCTAATTGTCTCTGTCCAAGTTGGCTGACACTGGACATCTTGAGGGTGGGAGAAATGTCCGTTTTATGACCCCACACGCAATAGGGAAAAGTTACAGAAGAAAATGAAAGAAACCCATATCAAATTTGATGGTTTAACATACACACCTTCCTCGAACCATTTTTGGCTCATCACATAAGAAAACTGGCATTAAACGTATACAGTATAACAAAGGAAATAAGATACATCAAATATAATACAAGATTCACAATAATATGAAAAAAAATCTCAAAATATAATTCAGGCAAAAATTCATCCCCGGATTAGTTATTTTAATCCCGGGATCCTGTGGCTGCAAATTCTAGTATATTTCACATAATAACTTCAGTTAAATGTAAATTATTAAGAACATATTTTAAAATGAATTATTAAATGCTGATTTATATGTGATGTTAAATGTATCTAGTTTTCTCTGAAAATTGACTGAACAAATCATTTATCGATTTAACTCTTCTCGTTTCTTTAGAAATGAATTAACGCTTGACGTATCAATAATTTTTTCAGAAAGAAAGTGTATTCTATTATATTTTTTCTCTTCCTCTCAACACGAAAAATGTACAAAAAAGTTTTGAAAAAGAGTGCGAATTCTAATATACAATCTTAAATAGTTGAATCATTATAGTTGTGCTTCATATACTAATATTAGGTTCAGAAAGAAAAAAAACGATTTATTCCCAACTTAATCTCTGACAATTGGTACTTCTTTTAAATTAACTAGTGCAATTGAATGCAGTTTTAGTTTCAAAATACTTTTCTTCAAAAGTTTCCTCCGTTGTTTTGAGGCTGTGGTAGCCCAGTGGTCAAGTTAACGGACTCGTAACTGATATGTCATGAATTCGAATCTAATACTGAGGAAATCCTGCTCTAAAGGAGGGGGGGGGCGATGCACGTTAAATATGTTAAGGCTCAAATGTCCTCCCAATGGTGTGGTTTGGTATGGAAATTAGGAGAGGGAATGGCCAGCTCAAGTATTGCCCTGGTCACTTGATCATGGTTGAAAACTTATGATGTCCGTTGCCAATAGTAGTCGGTCAGCTTTATAGTATGTCGTAAGGAAACTCTACTCATTCATTCTTCCAGGTAAATATATATCATATTTATTGAATTATCTATTTATGTGCTCCTACTAGTATATTCATTTTTTAATTCCATTTTTATTGATGAGAAATTACGGCTAAGGGGAGCGTTGTGACCTTAAAGCTATACTTAGTACATCATCGTTAAAATAAATTTTAAATTTTTGGAAAAATTCACATTCATAGATCAGTTACAAAAACTCAAATAACCTCCTTTGGTTCATCCGTGATGAAGCCTCCTACGGTGTAATTCATTATTGTTCATGATTTAATTTTTATTTATAGTTTAATAATGTTTTTATATGATGTAAATCAATAAGTTCAATTTATTTTGAAATTTATTGTTTGGTAGGTAATGGAATTTGCAAGTGAAATAAAATAATTAGTTCCTGTTTTAGATTTATAAAAATGGTGATATATTTCATAAAGAATCTTCTGTTATTTATTTTATCTAAGGGCAAACACAGCAACCTCAACATTAGAGTCTGGCTGACGTGATTTTAAAAAGATTTATCTGAATTACTTCCTTAGGTTATTAATATTAATTTTTTACAATGTAATTCTCATCTATGATTCACACGCTGAGAAAAAGTGAATCTTATTTTCCACACATGATAATTAGAATGGCTGTGAACCCTCCACTGATTATGCACTTTCAGACTTGAGAATTGGTGATTTGCACCTACAGAAACATTCTTTGGTAGTAATATCCGATTTCCAAATGATTTTTGGGAGAATGCATTTGTGACAACAATTGAATTTTATCCAAAGTCACGAATTATTTTTCAAGTTTTTTGACTATTGACATATATATATTTCGTATAACACATCATCATTTTTGTTAAAAACACACACACATATATATACAATCGACTCTCGATAATTCAAACCTTCGATAATATGAACCTCTCGATAATTCGAAGTATATACTCAGTCCCTAGAAAAACTCTTGATATTTCGAACTAAAACAATACATTTTGGTATACTCAATATTTTGAAGTAAAATATGTGACTGGCCAGACTACAACACTCAATAATTCGAAGTTATCTTATAAAACTATCGACAATTCGAACACTCACTATCATGTACATTCCTGTGGCAAACAGGTCGGAGCTTACAAGTTTTGTGTTGTATTGTCTCTGCGTGTCTCTCCAGTAACGTAGTCCCTTTAATGACCATCTAGCTGCTACCCCTTCTTAGTGTATTTCGGTTCATCAGACAAAAATACACTTTTATTGCTTTCCTGTTTCAAGTGGACAATAGACCAACCGCACCTTTTGTTGGCCGTCCATGTTTTTCGTTTAACACGTGACCTTGCTACACATGTGTTTAGAAAGGATGGTCCGCTATTGTGAAGAAGAGATGTGGGAAGGAGTGTGTATGAATGTATTGAATACATTCTTTTTATACAGGACTTTTTAACTTCTGTAAAGCATTTATACTGTATAATATGTACTTTTTAAAAATACTTTAAAATAATTTTATGCATATGTACAATTGTTGTTTTATTACATAGTTTCAAATTTAAATGTGTCGGAAAAAAATTTCTCTTCGTGTATTTTGGGAGTTTTTTCTTCACTCTTGATAATTCGAAGTTGGAGCGACCAATGAAAAACTTCGAACTATCAAGAGTTCGAATTATCAAAAGGGTAGGAAAAAAACTCGTAAAATACTCGAAGAGAACTTTTTTTTCTAACATTTAAATTTGAAAAAAATGTAATAAAACAACAATTGTACATGTGCTTAAAATTATTTTAAATTTATTTTTTAAAAATTACATATATTATGCAGAAGTTAAAAGTGCAGTTTGGAAGAATACATTTAATACATTTATACACAATCCTACGCATCTCTTCTTCACAATAGTGGACCATCCTTTCTAAATACATGTGTAGCAAGGCCACGTGTTAAACAAAAGATATGGACAGCTGACAACATGTGCAGTTTGTCTATTATCTACTTGACGAGGAGAAGCAATAAAAGTGTATTTTTGCCTGATGAACCGAAAAACACTAAGAAGGGGTAGCAGACAGATGGTCATTAAAGAGGCTGCGTTACAAGAGAGACATGCAGATGATACAAAACAAAACTTGTAAGCTCCAACCTGTTTGCTACAGGACTGTACATGACAGTGAGTGTTCGAATTGTCGAGAGTTTTATAAGATAACTTCGAATTATTGCGTGTTGTAGTCTGGTCAGCCACAGATTTTACTTCGAATTATTGAGTGTACCCAAACGCGTTGTTTTAGTTTGAAACATCAAGAGTTTTTCTAGGGAATGAGCATATACTTTGAATTATCAAGATGTTTGCATTGTCGAAGGTTTGAATTATCGAGAATCGACTATACATATATCGTGTTTTAAGTCAACACCAAGCTTTAAAAAAACTGTTTTATTCAGCTAGCAATCTCTGCGTTTGTCACTGAGAGAAACCGGACGCGCAAGTGAAGTCTAAGTGGCTTACCACTTATGTCCAGAAGTTCTAGATTAACTTATTAGTGAGGAGTTATATTTGAAAGTTAAGCTTGACATATATGAAACTATAAAATAATGATCTGGGATTAAAAATATTCTATTTAATTTAAAGGAAGATAAAAGTTAAGTGTTGTATGGGAAATTTAATTTTAGGTCTAATTTAATGATCCTTACATATATATATATATATATGTGTGTGTATTTCTAGGTCTTTAATTTTATTATAATCATAGTATAATGTTATTTATTAGAACTAAGCTATACTAAGGATGTAAAATGTTTCACAAATATATATTAAATGAAAAATTTTAACCCGAATAAAAATGAAAATACTTTAGATCTTGAGCAAATATTTTACTGAAAAAAAATTTACTCTTTTTTTGTCATCAGCTTTTTAATTATTAATACTTGAATGATGTCAACGGGAATCAAATTTTGCTTTTTTCTGCGCAGCAAACCATCAGACTACATATTCATTCAACTCACGCGATTCAAGAAAATTAATTCTGTAGCAAAACCTCACACATTATCTTCACCATAATCTTATTATTTCGAAATTTCCCTTCCAATTCCCTACAATATCGTTTCAAGCAATTTGCATGCAAATAACTTCAATATGAACAACGAAGCTAATACGCTGAGACTTCCTTAGAAATTAATAGGAGCAGAAGCTTCCGTGGCGTATTTCGAAGCATGCATAAACAATTGCACGATAGACATTTTAAGTTGCATTCAGCGATTTAATTAGCTTTTTTGTCTTCCATATTCCTAAGCTGAAAAGACTAGAATTTGGTTAGCAGTTATTTTATTTCCTCATCACATCAATTTAGTTAATGTTAATTCGTTTTGATAATTGATATAATTTAGTGAATTCTCGCAATTTTTAAGGTATTAGAATCTGATAAAAGATCTGAAATTATTCTCAAAATGACATCGATTATATTGTATAGGAAATTAGAAGTGTTTTCTTCCACATTGTGTGGAATTATAAAAATGCAAATAAACATATCATTAAAATAAAATAAAAAATATGTAATTGTTAGGTACGTTAGATACATAGAAAGTATTATCAAATCATTTATGAGTTAATATTTCTGTGCTATAATACCTTCAATGGCCTTTAATTTTATGATGAATTATATAGATCATTTAATCATTGCTTAGAAGTCAAGGATTTGAACAATGCTGTGGTTTTCAGTAGTATAATACCGATATAAGAACAACTTATATTTAAAATTCATTTCTTAAATAATAATATGAGAAGATGAAACAAGACATAAGCGTACAATTTTCTGTTGCTTTTGGTTCTTGGTATGTCAATGTTGGATGTTAGATATACTCTTATAAAAAAACCAACTATTTGTAATAAATGGATATTCATAAAGAGAAAAGAAAAAAATGTATAGCATTTCGTATAGTGTCAAAGATGAATAATAATTTTTAAAATGGAGAAGAACCAAAATAATATTGCATGAAATATTCGACTATCATTCACAAATAATAAAATCATTTTCAATATTTTAAAAAATTGCAGCTGAAATGTTTATTTAATATAATTATAATCATATGTTAAGATAAAATACTGTAAAGCATTTTCGGTCAAATTAGTTATCTAACGAGTAATATCAAAACTACAATATCTATATTCAATATATATATATATATATATATATATATATTCGTCTAAGAACGTACTACATGAATCAATTACAGCGGATCCTGAATTAATTTCAGAAAATATAAACTATATATATATATACATTCTGAGTATCTACTCTATTTTAAAAGCGAAATTATTGCACCACATGGATTTGATCGGAATTCATGAAACCTGATAAATATACATAGGGAGATATGCCCTGAAAAAATTATCTCAAAATGAAATGAGAATAATGAAATTCATTTGGATTATGTACAAATATCATACAATGTAAAGCATTTTTGCTGTGAAATCACGAGCACATTCCTGTATTCTTGCAGGCATGATAAGAATAGGAATTTGAATATATTTCTGGGATATGTCTTACTATGGTTTCTTGAAAGGTATAATCAATTTACTATTGTTTGTAACAAGCTGCAATACGCGAATTTATGCAGTTAGGAAGTATTGTTAAAGGAATACCAATGCCATGTCAACATCTATTTATTTTAAACAAATCTGTGGAGAACTCGGGGTATTACAGCGCTTTAAGACTTTGCAAAGACTGCTTTGAGAGGAGATACATTATCACATTTGACAATGGATTTTTGGGTAGCGAAAATGAAATTTATGATAACCGATTCGATGGCTTATTCTACTTTCATACGATAATCTTTGTGCCACAAGTAAACCCTAAATTAATCCTGCTGTCATAACTAATTGCTTACAAACCATTAATCAAAGTGTTAGATCTTTGTAGTGTTTGAAAATCACCAGCAAGAAAGAAAATTCAGCATAATGGTGCAAAATGCGCTGTCGACTTCACTTACCCATATTTTATCCAGACACATCTTTAAATACAGTCTTGCATCTCATTTTTCTATCTAATTTTTGCAGCTTTACACCAAGCTAGCCATGGCGACATTGAAATTATGGTAACGGGATACACGTCTAATCAACTCTGCATTCCCAAATGTTCATAATGTAACTAGGTTTGTGACTGTTATTTTGATCTGTGTTTAAGTATCTTGTTTATAACAAACAGTCATTTGTGCTATACGGGGGTCTTCAAACAAATAGTGGAATCTTGTTGATTTTACTGTGTAACTAGTTAGCCCTGACTAGAAATTTTATGAAATGAAACTCTCTTTTCGGATAATTCAACTATTCAATCTTTTTTTAATTTGAGACAGTACTTCGACAACATGGTATGCCTGTAAAATTAAACATAATCTTAGAATGGTACAGTAAAACACCTTTCTGAGTGATCTTGATTACACAGCTCATAAATTATAAATTAAACAGCGAGATGGTTTACAATAAACAGCCCTATATTTGCTATAATTTAACATGATTTCAAACCAAATAATGATGACGCAATATATTTTACATAGAAATAATTTGCTTCAAATTTTATACAATTGCTGTGCTTCCTCATCACATTTTCAGTTTATTTTAATGTAATTAACAATTTTTCCACTGGTTACAATATCACTCGTAGTAAACTTCCATAAATTTGACACATTTAGCTGACCTACATTCATACACAAGTTATACATTGTGATTGCGTAATGGTCATAGTGAATTCTTTTAATACACTAGCAATTCTTTTACCTTGAGGCGCGTACCTTTTCGAGTACCATACCGCTTCTTTTCTTTAGTTAAAAATTTATTCAAGTTATTTAAGAAAAAGTTTGTTTAGTAAAAAGTTACTTTAAAAATTACTGTTGTATTTCATTTATCATTGCACTGAAATTACACTTTGAGCTTGTATGAAAAAGTATCAGCTAATATTTAGCTATGCTACTTAGGAAATAAAAATAAATAAATAAATATAGTTATTAATTGAATGAGTTGTTTCTTGTTATGGTATAATTTTCAATTTAAAAAATATATAAAACTTCGACTTAAATTCTATTTGCAATCTGAAAATAAGAAGTGAAAATTAAGTATCGCTAGAAAAAGAAATGTATTATACGATATTGTTACAATAATACTCATTGAAATAATTTTATGTTTCATATATTTTAAAGATAAGAATATTTTTCTTAAAAATTAAATATTTAAATCCACACTAATTGATTGATAAAGATTGGTCTCGTCTAGTAAGCTGTAATTGCGTTCAATAAAATTGTTAATACTTGTCCGTTAATGTTTTCTACGGTTTGGTATTTTTTCAGAAAATACAAAACACTCACGGCGCAACATTTAAGCTCTCTATTTGATATGGTTCAGTTTCTAACATTCTAATGATTCTACTTTTTAAAAAAATTGACTTTTCTTCTTTGACTAATAATCAATTATTTTGCAACAGATGAAATATGCACAAATGCATTAGATTGGATGGACAATATCAGACCTTTCTATTTCATTTAACTCTCAAATTTTTATTTTTCAATTTAATTTTAGTTGCGTAAACACACACACACACACATATATACATATATAATCAAATATATATATGTATATATATATACATAGATATCCACAGGGTAAGTGTTTAACTTTCAACCTTAAAAGCAACTGCATTGTGAATCTGAACCGGTAAGCAATTACATATACAATGTTAAAAGTATCAGATATGAATTCAGTTTTCCAATTTCAATCCTTTTGCAAGTTTTTTCGAAATATTGTGCATCACTGATTAAGAGGTAACTCACTATACATGTCAACTAGGGAGCATCCTTACACAGTACAAAGTTATTTAAACAATAAGAAAAACTAGAAAAATGCGTATGAGTCTTTAATTTAATATCATTTTTCTTTGTCTACTACTTGTTTGCCATCATTTATGAATCAAGCAAGAGATTTAATGTATTTTATTTTAAATATCTTAGTTTTCTTTAATGTCAACTGGAAGAAATATTTATGACTCATATTTAATTATTTTACTGAGTTCAATATCCTGAAAGAAATTCCAATTTAAATTTAATATTAAATTAGCACATATACCATTCAAAATTAAAAAAAAAATACATGCATTATTTGCACGTATCTACACTATTCAGTTTTATCTGGGTTATTTGCCATTCATTATCAATTTCAATAACTCGGGCTATAAGAGATTTATTTCAATAATAATTACATCCTTAGAGATCGTAGGAAATAACAGGTGCATGGAGAGAAATTATTGAAAAGGAGATGACTAGAATGCTCTATAATAATGAACTGACCTCTGCATTTGGAAATGGATCAGCAGGTGAAGTTTAGTGTTTTGGATGGCCAGGAGAATACCATAATTTAATATAAGACATAAATTTTCCACTACCCCACTAATATTTGAAAGGCTGAATTATAAGATTGTAAAAGAGCATTCAATAATATTCAATAGTTTGTGAACACTTATATCCGCTTAATACGCCATATAGCTTTTTCCATGTCTGAGTCACTGTTTTTTACCCAAAACGAATAATTTTAAGAAAAAGTTTAAGATCTACTGAGCTACAACTACCAGCGCCATCTGGTAAACCGGCAGTCTGCCACATAAACTCTGACAGAACACAGTCGTATTTTTTTTGTAAGAGAGCGCTGAATTTTTATGTAATTTAATCCAAATTCATTGTACATTTAATTAAATATATTTTACTTAAGACCCAAATGATTTTTTTTTTCATTTTGGATTAAGTTTTTTACTTTTAACTAAGGACAGTGTACCGTCTCACCACCAGACTTTTGGATGAATGAAGGAAATAAGTTTTTTTATTACCTGTTTAGTTAAATATTACTTGATAGCAACATCAAACATTTGAAACTTTTGGATGACCAAGTAACAATCCACTTTGCCCAATTTAATGCGGACAATCGACAACAATTAAGGGGGATTCCTAATATTTTCACTTAAGTCAGCAAAAACTCCGCTGTGTTCGCTGTAGAAACAAAAATTTCTTGAAGAAGTTTTGTCAAGAACTTGTGTAAAAGGATGTCTTACGTTTGCCTGGTCAGATGACTAAGCAAAATGTATGGTCTTACTCAAAGTACAAAGGTGAAAGGTAAGGTAAAGGGTCTTAAAAGTGTTAAACTGTAAAAAGGTAGCATCACTCACATCTGTGAATAATATTTTCACAGGAAAGGTGGAATATCACCGGTATTTACAAAAGTGTAACGTTGAATAGAATTGAAACACAGATCGTAATTACCTGGTTTTTATGCTTTCATTTTCTGAAAATGATATTGTAAAATGTCCACATCCTTTAAGTTCCTTCAAACGATTGAATAACACACCTATAACATACATTTAATAGCTATGTTTTTTTTTTTGTAAGGATGTTTTTTACAGTGTGTAATACCGTTTTTCCTCTGTAGGAAAACTACGATATGATATACTGCCATATTACACTTAAAAGGTGAACATTCTCTTCACGTTCATTTTCTGCCTCATTTATGTGAAATGAATGTTAGAGAGCTCCAAATTGATGTAACGATTCCTCTTGTTTGAAATCTGCACGAAAAATGATGAGTAAAGCCAACGAAACTTCACTTATCAATTTCAACATAGCCATTTATCGCATCAAAGCAGCATTTTTGCACTTACATTCTGGTAGTAAATGTGCTTATTTAGGTTTAGGTCCTCTCTACGTATATTTATTTTTGTACTAAATAGTTTTAAAACAAATTCTGTGTTGAAATTTTATTAAATGCAACATTTATTTTTATTTAACAAAAAGTTACCCGGATATTTTTAAGTAGTTGGTTCGAGTCAACAGAATTAAAAATTTTTTTTATATAGTTTTTTACTTTTTATTTGAAGCACATAAATAAATTATGTTGCTGTTACCAGAACCCCCTGATTGGCAGTACCAGATCATATCCCATAAAATTCATCATGGCAAGGGGATAGTCTTTTACCCATATCGTTAGCCGTAACTTTGAAACCCATGCAGGTAACAGTACAATTGAGAGGAATTATTAAAGTAAGTTATTTGAAATACAATACAGAACTTTATTAAAGGTTTTCCAACCAACAAATAATTGCATAATCCATATTATAGGAATGAATGATCAAGATTTCATATTACATGTTACTTAGTGAATTCAAAATTATTGAATGATATTGTATATTTTTAAAGTTCTTACTTCCTAATCCGCGTTTTGCTGAAGGGTGAATCTAAATTAAGCATCATGTTTGAATGCGTTATAATCAATCGGTTTTTTTCCAGCTCTATTCGCAATCCTGTTCGTGTCAGTGAGGTTTCCTTAGTTTTGAACTGCAAACTTTTTAAGCGCGTATTTTCTTTTCGTTTTTTAATGTGAAAATTCCTTGCAAACTTTTTTCAGTGAAATTTTGTTTTCTTTATTGAAGTTTTACCGTCATGCAGCCCACTCTAATTCATCTCCAGCGAGTGAACGAGAAAAAAGGAGCAAAAACGAATACAATTAAAAAAAATATTATTATGTAGGACGATTGATCGATAAAAGAATAAATGAAACAGGATATATATATATATATATTATTCAGTAGTAAGAGTATTTAAGCACAACAATGAGCCAAAATAATTAAAATCTTAAACTTCGATGAAGTTGATTGGTGTAAGAGTTGCGAATATTTTGGTTTATACTATTGGGACGACGGCTAAAAGTTTGCGAGAAAATAAAAGCATTAATTGTGAAAAAGTACGAACCCTCTCTTTTTGCTTTCTTAGAGAATTTTAAGAAAAGTAAACGGCTCTGAGGGCAAAAGTGTTTCTTGCATTATATAGCATCAGCGTTATATAAGTTATATAAACCCTACTTACGTATTATCACAACGGTATTGGCGACATTACAAAAAAAGGAAGCACATTGTTGCCAGCGTATGCGACACCAGAGTAATCAGGTTTGCTAACTTTGCAAAATATCTTAAGGCGATATGGTACCATCCTCACAATTTTTTTTATTTTTAATATTTGATATTTGATTTTAATTGTATTTCATAAAGGTTATTGTTTAATAATAATACCATACAAAAAATTTATATTTGTTGCAAAATGTTTGTAAAATTTAAAATTTTTTAGCCTTTTAATTTCTAAGGCTTTTTTAAGTAAGTCTCTTTTTAATCCAAATTTTTTTTCCAAGTACCTTATAATATACTACATAAAACTGTGCAAGGGTTTTTTCTGCTGCTGCTCTTTAATTTTTTATTAACTTTTTGTAGTTAAACTCCCAAAAATTCTCAAAAAAAAAAACATTAATTTTGATTTTGAAATTTTTAGAAAAAGTATTAAAAATGTTAGAGCTAATTCCATGAACAGTTTTTCAACACATACATTTCAGAACATGTATAAAAAATTTCAAACCCATACTTCCCTTATCAAAAAAATCTTAGGGTTTTGAATAACAGTATCTGTACAAAAATTCAACATGGAGAAATATGAGTTTGAAGTTTTCATTCCATGAATAGCATGATATAATATTCATCGAATAGTGTGAAACTTTTATGAAATGTTAAATAGCTTATTTAAAACTACTTACCATTAAAAATTGCACAAATGTAGAACAATTAAACAGTATAATGACATAATGAATGGATAGAAAAAAACGAATGAAATATCAATATTTCATAAAACTTTATCTTAATAATTATAATAAAAAAGAAATACACACACTTCAGAGCTAATGCAAAACATGTATAAAAGATGTTTATGCCTTTATTTTTTATTTCCATCATTTTAAAAGCCTTCGCATGTTAAATATTGTACACAATTAAAAGCAAAATCAAATAACAATTTATAGGTAAAATACATCAAAATCTAAGAACTTTATATGTGCATTTAATTAAATAAATATCTTAAAATATTTTAATAATAAAAGTGTTGCATTTCGCACACATGGGATATATATATATATATATATATATATATCACAAAAAACAAATATATAAAAATGGGAGAGTTTTTCTATTCTTGCGAATTAGATTTTTAATTATCTGAGTTATCAAAATGAGATTTAGTATTTGTGCTTTGGGAGAATCCGTTTTGAAGTTTTATTTTCATTCATAATAATATCATAAAAAGCACGCCCACCTTTTAAATCTTGACCAAATCCATTTAATCTTCCCAGTAAATAATTCACAAACTAGAATTTTTGCAAGAATTGCACAATTCTTTCTTAAAATGATTTATGACTGCATATATAATGTCAATCTCATTGAAGCGCATTAGAAAAATAATTAATTCATTTTTTATCAGGCTCTATTCTAGCAGATAATCTGAAATGTAGGCGTGGTAGTTCCTGTTTAGCATCAAACATTGCTCCATTACTTAATGAAAAATGCAGATAAAGCTTTGAAATTTTGTAGGCATATTTATAAAAATTCGGGGTATCAAATAAGCATATAAAAAATGTTTCGACAGTTTAATGATTTTTAGGGTACTATATCGCCTTAAGCATTGGCATATAGTTATGATAGTACGTAAGTATCATATAAACATATATATCATACAAATATAATCTACATAAATAATTTACAAGTAAATATTTTCAAATAATTAGACTAATTGATATTTTTAAACCATATACATTCATACATAAAGAGATAGGAAAGCATAATTATTTAAACGTTGCGCTTTACAGAAACGGATGAAACATACAAATACAATGATGAACAGGTACGAAAAGGAGAAATACTTAACACTCTAGGCAAAAATGACGTAAAAGAAAACGTAGTACATCCGAACAATTTGACTCTTTTCCCAAGTTTTCATTTCTATCGTGTGGTTATAAACACGCAATAATTTTATTTTTATTTGTTCATAAACATTTGAGAGATATTTACAATTTGTTAATTCATATAAAAGGCTATAGAATACATTAAAAATGTATATTCTATTACACAGGTAAATTACCTATTTAAAAATACATTGTTATCGTCTGTCCAATAAACGGCCTCAACAGTGTGCCGCCTTGTGTCTTCTAAAGAGAATATATCATTCAAGCATTTGGTAGAGTGAGAGTTGCATGAGAAATTTATATTCCTCTCAAAGCGTGATTATGTACGACAAATGAGATAATATAGGCGCTTGCCTAGCTGGAACAACTGCGTCCAGAACAGCCAAACTTGTTGGTGTTTCAAGTACCACTGTGTCAAGGCTCATTGTAGCCTACACAAACCTGGGTAAAATGTCTTCTGCGAAGCACAGCACCGAACGAATGTCGAAGTTGAAGAACCGTGATATACGGGTGTTGAAGAGGATTTTTGCCCGAAAACGCAAGACAACGTTCCCGCAAATAACGTCTAAGATTAATTCCTGCCTTCAGAAAACCGAATCCATGAAAATTATTCATCAGTATTTGTATGCTGTGAGGATTCATGGCAGAGTAGCTATTCAAATACGTTAGTTTCGAGGTGGAATACTATGGAGAGATTACAGTAAAGCCGAGATACTCTAAAATGGACACAGCTGCAATGGGGACAAGTCATCTGGTTTGATGAAACTTATACTTGAAATTTATTAATAATATTTCTTTTTTTGAATATAGATCCACTAAGAATAGATTTTACTAAAACCAACTCCTTGGGAATGCGGGGGCGGGGAACACTGAGGTGTATTGAGAAAAAAATTCCCTTCTTCGAACTTAGAACTATAACAATGAAATTCAGTTTGCATATTTTTTTGTTGAATTGAAATCCTCTAAGAACAGTTCGTTTGGAAATTGGCTTTCAACCGGGTTACAGGGCATTTTGATAGTAAAAATTCCATTTTTGCCCTATTAGGTTTATACATGATATTTGACACACATAAAATTTTACGATATTTTACGTAGTAGAGATCCACTGGTTTAGCAGAAATCTACATGGTTATTCGGTTACAAGAGCATGAAAAAAACCCTTCCACTGCAATTTTAGAGATTATAAGAAATTTTTTATTAGATGTGTTTTATATAAATAGTAGATAGTTACAAGTATAAGTTTATTTTGCAATACAATCGAATTCTCAATGATAGATATCAATTATTTTGTATATATATAAACTGTATATATTAATATAACATCATGAAGCACCCAGTAAAGCAGGTGGGTAACGAATAGTATATATATATATATATATATATATATATATATATATATATATATATATATGTATGTATATACGTATATACTAACTGGTATACCCTTTCTTCGCCCGGGTGAATTGAAAAATTCAACAATACAGTTTGAAGGATAAAGAAGTTTTTAATGAGTTAATTTTATGTGAATTTCAAATTAAACAAAAAAGCTTTTTGCATATCTCAGCTCAACAAAAATCATATTTGTTAAATTTAAAGTCTGAAGGTCTAATAGCTGATAAAAAGGATTTTTTTTATTTATAACGCCCAAGGAACAATGTGTTTAAATATGTTTTTGTAATAATACATAATTATTCATGTATTATTTTGTGTGAAAAAAAATAAAACATTTTTAGGGAGTTATTTATCAGATTAAACTTATTTGAATATTTCAGTTTTGCATCTCATTATTTCCTGTTCAGTTTCATTTTATTGATGCTAGTTCATCATTCATTTCATAATAAAAATATTTCTGTGGATAATATTTTTTTAAAAAATATTGGTCAGAGTGATCTTTAACAAAATATGACAGGAAATGTTTTGTACTAAAATATAATTTTATTTGCTTTGATAATATTTTTTAAAGTATATTTGTTAATTAATTGCTCAGTAATGTTTACTCTTAATGAATTCCATAAAACCAAATATCGAGCTAATGGAACACATCTGTAAGGCATTGGATAAAATTTTTTAAAACCTTAGGAAATATATATATAGTATTTGAATTTTTGTTGTTGTTGTAAAAATAAATGATATCAGTCACGTTTTTTAGGAATTTTATCGCTATAGTCCTGTGTCATTGAAAACAAGGGACAAAAGCCAAGTGACTGACTTACGTGAGGAAAATGTTGGATAAATTCAATAAAAAATGACATCGTTTTTACTTTTATATCCATTCACAAGAACAAAACCATTCTGCTTCCGAAAAATGGTTCCGTAGATTGAGAATTTAAACTTTACAAAAGAAATCAGTTCATCAGGGAATACATAGCAGTTTTTTTCTTGTGATATATTCATACACTCTTAGTGTATAAGTAATTTGTGTTATAGTGACTGACATAAAATCCAAAATTTTATAACAGATAACATATTGTTATATCGCAAGTAATTCCACATAATTCTGCTTTAGGAATATCTTAACAAATCTCAACATTTTAAATATATGAAATATGAAACTAATTTTGCATGCAAAGTTAATTTCATATTTCAGTGTTTTTAATGTGTTATTTAATATGGTAGTATTTTATAAGAAGAACATGCTGATGCTACCTTATAATTATTTCAAATTATTTTCTCGTTCTATTTCTATGAGTTAAAAATGGAAGTCAAAACATTCTTATTAAAACGCCCAAAGCTTGCTAGAAAACTTTTTAACAATATGCAAGATTTAAATTATTTGGCATTTTCTATAAAGATATTTTTCTGATATTTTCTGATAAAGTTCTGATATTTTTCTTTTTTTTATAATATTTCATTATAAGAAAAAAATAATGTTTGGAATGTGGTATTTTATTTATTTGTTTATTGTTATCTAAAAACGCAGGTATTTTGAAGATATATAAGAAGTGGTTCGTTCAAAAATTATAAATTTTTGGTACTTAAGTAGTATACCATCGATCAGTTTAATTAAATCTAAAAGCGTTGCTAAATGCCGCGATGCACAGCCAATAGCGGGAAAATGTTCCAGCGCATGCTCAGAAACAATAGTAATAAGGACAGCCTTTGGAAACATTTTTTTACAGCAAACAATACGTTTTTACTTGGCAAAATTGGTTGGCAGTACATTACGCATATACTAAATTTTTAACGTAAGAAAAAAAAGAAAAATAAAGGACTATTTTTAAACATTATTGATGTTATGTAGATTTTACTCATAAACAAGAAAAAACATAATGGAATAAAATATACTATTCATTATTTAAGAATTCATTAATCAAAAAATATGTATATAAGCTTTCTACGAATACCACTCTAACTTAAACATCGTTTTTATACGAAATGTGTGGTGAAGATAATTTACAGAGAACTTCTCAATCAAAATGAGATTTCTTATGTTGTTTTGCTCGTGCTGTGAATAGACGAAAAATAAATTTACGGTACCGCTTTTCTTAATGCTTACTTAAGTTCGCGGGAATAGTTGAATTTTTAGTTTAAAATTCAAGTCACAGGAAACAAAAATAAAAAAAAAATTTGTCTGGCCATAAACCGCATATTTTACATTAATGCTTTGAGGAATGCTTTCAGATTCAGAGAAATATTTGTTTTTCGAAAAGCGTCTGCCAAGTAATATAAGAGAAATGAAATTTTTGAGAAAAATGTCAAGTGTGAGTCGACAACATATGCATTTTTTTATTGCTATAATCCTTTTTTTGCCGGTATATTTTTTTTTCATAAAAGAAAAGGAAACTATAGTAGTGAAATTTAAATAACGTAGCATGCATATAAAATCTTGATTTTAAATTGCTTATTGCAAAAATCCAATTCTTCATACATTTCTTAGGTAGAGTTTAGCAATATATATAAAAAATAACCTTAATCATAAGAACATTATAATAATGTTTTATACTATTTTTATCAATATATTCTTAATAAACATATAAATTTTTATATATCACAAATAAATACATTATATCATATTAAATGTGTGTTTATAAAATGTTCTTGCTTATTGGATAATATTAAGTCATCTTTTATCGTTTGTATTTAAGGCAGAAATAAATTGGTTATATATATGTAATAGTTCTTCATTAAAAACTAATATTTACATGATCCATAAACATTACATAAGCAATTTTTGTATGCCATATGTAACAAAGAAGCATAAGCAATTTTTATGTCTTAGTAATATATGAAACGAAAAAGTTAAACATATTCTTATGTAAACTAATACAGGTAAAAAAATTTCAAATGATGTATATAGTTTATTTAAATAAATATTTTTAATGACATATCATTATTAATATAATTAAATTTATTTCTATCTATCTATATAAGCAGAAAATCACAGTAACTGTAACTGTCTATTGGGCAAAAATAAAACAGGTATCTTGTCAAGAGTAAATGCGAGACTAGATTTCAAGGCATCTTATAATTAAATCAATAAAAAACAGCTTTGTTTTCTGCTGCTCATTATTCAAATTATCCAATTATGATTTCAAAAATTAAAAAAAGAGTTCCGCTTATCAATTAAAAGAGTAATTATATGTCATTAGAGTCAATAAATGAATCTTTTAATTAGTATTATTAATCTATTATAATATTTATAATATCAAAGGCAAGTCAATTATACAAGAATTGAGTCATTTGTTTTTGTAAACAATATTTTTTCTGTTTTCTTGCAAGAAAGAAATAGAATACAAAATAAAATATGCAATGCATTAAAATTAACTTCTTGCAGAATATTTTTGTTTAATTTATTTAAGAAGAAAAACTGCTTTCACAGTTTTTGTATTTATCAAATGAAATGAATATGTGATATTATTTCCCCTAAAGTTTTTTATTTTATGAATTAAAACTATTGTGGGAAATCTTACCTCCATTATAAGAAATACTTTAGCTAAAATTTTAATTTTGTTACATAAAAAGTAATTTGCAAGCATACAAATTAATGGTTTCATTTTTACTGATTTCTCTCAGATAGAATTCCATGTATACACGTTATAAATGTCAAATTTTCGATTTAATATATATGATTCTTAATATCATTGTTAACGACAGTGAATATTCATGATTCAAATTAATAATGTGTGCTTATTTTGAAGATGTTATAAGGAATGGTTGAAACTTGTTATTCTGGATAATAACAAACGTAGCATTTTTTTCTATGAAGAAAACAAATTATCATTATCAAATTTTAGCAATTATTGCACTAAAGATTACTATTTCAATAATATAATTTGCTTACAATTTAACTGATTGAATATTTTAGAATGTTTCTCCACATAATTTGTTTACTTTAATGCGCATTTTTAAAGAGCAAAATAGCATATATACGTACAAAAAATATTAATTGTAATAATGTTATAATGAATTTTTATATACCTGAATATTTTTCTAAAAATTCAATATAATACATCATTTTATGTCAGAAAACCATTATTCATTCTATTTTGGAATATTTCAAAAAATTCAATATAAATATAGGATTTTTAGATAAAAATTACCCAGCCAAACTTAAAATATATTTTCCCTGACAGTTTCTTATATAAAAAAATAATGGGACTTTTTTTATAGAATAAAATTCCACTAAAACTAGTTACACTGAAATGGCTGGTGTCAAATGAAGTGAATACAACTGAACAATGTATAAACAAAAATTAGCAAAAAATTCTCAAAGAGGAAATCGAAAAATTTTAAATAAATTATTCTTATATTTTGCAGAAATACTAAGAATTTTAACACGTGCTACAATTTTTTTTATTTTAATGAGGCCCACGAGCACTTTTCTTTATCAGTATTTAACTAGAATTCCCTATAGTTGTTATATAGAAGTGATACGAAGAATAGAGATATTACGAAAATAATTGGTTTGTTTCTATGCAATATTTCTAAAACAATTTTCATCTGGTATGCCATTTGATACTGGACTTCTTTAGGTAATTTTCAAGCTAGTGAATTTCGTAGAAGTGATGATACATGACAATTAAGATTTTTAATCCATGTTTTATCGTATAAATTATTCTGGAAAAGCTTAAAGATCTGCTAACTGTAGCTTACAAAACTTAATTTAACTGTAATTTTAAATTTATGAAATGCAGTGTTGGCAAGAAATAAGTTGCTCACTTCAGAGGGATCTAGAATCCGTCCTATTGGCCCAAATGAATTAAAATTTTAACTACAGATTATTCAAATTATGCGCTTAACATTTTTTAAATAAAGAAGTACAAATGTTCGCCGGTAGGTGGCGCTGCAATAGACATATTATTATTTAATATGATTTAAAAATATGCGTCAAAAATATAAATTAACATTAATTAAACAGAAATATAAAGTACTATTGATCAGCGTGTAAATAATTTTCTAAAACTGCACTTTACAAATGCACGGGTGATCAGCCGTCACTTCTCAACAACATGGTCTCCTTGTTCACTGGATATGACCCCTGCGACGTTTGGTTGTGGGGTTATCTAAGGGACAGTACATACCGTCAAAGGAAATCAACTCTGCCAGATCTGAAGGACAGCATTACGTGCCATGTCTTAGATACTCCGAAAATATGATTCTGCGATTACAGCACACTGTTGAACGTGAAGGGTATCATATTAAGCGGTTTTATTAATGTTACTTTATGTTTTTGACGCATATTTTTAACACATATTAAATAAGGCTATGCACATTACAGCGCCACCTACCGTTGAAAATGTGTGCTAGGTTTTTTTTTTATTTAATAAATCTCAAGCGCATCATTTGAATTACCTGTGGTTCAAATTCTATGCCATTTGGACCAATATGACGGATTCTAAAGCCTTCTGAAGTGGGCAATTTATTTCTTGCTATAACCCTGTATTTATACGTATGGGTCAAAAATCACACACACATAGTCTACTTTCTTATTTTCTTGTGTTATACTTCTTACTTTTGTGCGAGAGTGTGTGTGTCTGTGTCTCTCTGCATTGGTATCTCCCTACGTGTAGTGCATATATCAGCAACGTGATGGTAAAAAAAAAAGGCATATGTATTTTTAAATGTATCTTCAAATTTTACAGGGAAAAAGATGTATGGTAATTTCAACATTAGAAATGTGTCAGATATATTTGTTTTATATGTATGGTTTCAAGTTAAAGGTTGAAACCCTGTACAGGGGCTGCATGTAAGAGTGGGAGCAGAACATTCAAAGACTATAATCCAGTTTACCTATATCTCCTACGTAGTTATCCTATCTCAACTTATTACTAATTTCAATCTTAATTAATAACATGTTCCCGTTAATCATCATGATTCAGAAGTGATGGTTTGAGAGCTTTCCGGTCAATACACTTGAATAGTTTCACATTGGAGCTGTAACTGGATGGAAATTTATTGTTCCCAAGAACATAATTAATGACAGGTAATCATACTGCCATTGTGAAGAGCAGCAGTTGGGCCATTTTATATGTAACAGAAATTTCTAAAGGGGTTTTGTAAGAGAAATGGCAGTGAATGCTTTTAATATGTATCACAGAGTGCTTTTATTTATTTTTTAGAACCTATAGTTTAAATTTTATGATGACGTATGTATTTTTAGTGACAAAAGGAAAACGACAAAGGCAGAGGAATCTAACAAAATGAAATTTCAGACTCATTAAAGAATACTTTTTTAAAAAAAAATCATGTTTGTTCTTGAAAATAATATAATATTTGAAATACTTTAAATGTGTATTACGTTTTGTGCATATTTATATAATTACAAACAAATTTTCTAAAAAAAAGTTTCAATATGACATACGATGAATTCATTTATGATTTATAAAAATCATTCTATAATTGAATTGATAATTTCAAGATCATACCCTATTAACTCAACATAGGATAACAAACTAAAATAACTAATATAAATGACGAATTCAACATTATAAAATGCGAATAGTGTGTACTAATAATAGCTAGTAATTAAAATGGTTTTCTTTTAGTATCGAAAACAGGTTTAAGACATTCAAATACACAACATAAAAAAACAGATATAATTTCTAAAAAAATAATTTTAAAAAGGTATATATATGTTTGTATGTATATATACATTTATATGCGTTCTACGCCCAAACATTAATCTATATCAATACTTTTTCCATTGCTTAAAATCCAGTTATAACTGTATAATTTTTTATAAGCACTTCACAAATGATTCCAGTTGTTATGTAAATAGCAATAATTCCTAAAATTGCATAATTTGTATGAGCATTTCCCTGTAGCTGCTCGCTCAAGTGGTGTGTGATTCAGTCTTGTATGCATAAACATTCCATAAATAATTTCCTTAAATATGTTGTACAGATGTCTATGTACAAGTGCTGAAATATCCCCTTCCCTGCAAACGGTAAAATATTGTACCTATTTCACACACGCACACACAATTCGTACTTCTTTAAAATATTTTAAAAAATTTTAAGAGTAGGTTTTAGAAAAGTAATACATAATATTAATAATATAAGTCTTACATCACCTTTATATTTAGACGAAAAAATATTTTTCATGTAAAACAAAATTTCCTAAAAACAAGACATTTTTTTTTTAAAAAAAAAAATCAAGGATTTTAAAATTTGTTTTATCAATTACAAACTTTTGGTTTCAAAATTATTGTTGACCCCTTAATTAGAACTTTTTGTTTTGGCAAATGGAAAGTCCTCGAATCCCCCCCCCCCAAAATGTCTATCACAATCTCATAATGATATACTGCTTAATGTTTCTACCAATATGATGCAACTACTTTGGAATTACTTTGAATCTGAAAAATTTGTTTTAAGAGTGCCTGTTTCAAATCCTTCACTCATTTTAACAATTTTCTACGACCATCGAAACCATCGAAAACACATAGAATGCATAACGTTTCTGTTTCTGAGTATAAAAATAGAAGTATTGCAATGCATTAACTAACTGCAGGTCATTGAATATTGAATTCAACTAAAGGGCAGCTTAGATGGGATGAATGGCTGTCTGGTGTATTTATACAAGAGCCAAGGTTCATATTAGAACTTGATTCTTATTACCTTAAAAAGAACAATGAACTACTCACTTAGAACTTAACATGGTTGGAATGTACCCTTACAGTCGAGAAGTCGAGTGTGTGGTGTCAAGGTTTTCTGAGAAGGTACACATACTTAAAATGTTGAATGAAACCACGGTGAATTCTCAAAGATATTCAGAGGATATGCTTAACCTACAGGTTGGATTATATGTTATTGATATTAGTGAATCATTTTATTTTGATGAATGATTATGTTCGTCCCGATCGAGTTATGTTTGTAGAGGGATAACTACCTGAATTGCGAAGGATTTTGTGCTATGTAGGATCTTCCTTAGCGTTTCATATGTTCAACAACTTAATCTGACCAACAAGAAATTGATGCTCATTATGAATAACGGTTAGATGAAATACACAATTCATAAAATTTAGAATTTTTCTAAAAATACAAAAATATCCAGCGCGTTTAATTTATGCCGAAAAATTAACAGAAAAAGTCTTCAAAATATAATTAATAATTAAAGTTATTAGATGCAACGCACGTTAATAATTACATAATTATTATCTGACAGTTTTCTAGAATTCAACCATTTTTTCAAAAACTTGCTGAAAACTCTCTTGTACCATAATTTTTATACTGTGGCCCAGAATGCACATTTATGCTATTCCAAAAATATACATATTTGTTAAGCTCTCATATCCCAATGTAAATGAAAATGTGAATTTCAAATTTCTATCGTAATCCATGACAGTAAATCAATGAAAGATTTTCATTCTCTAGCCCTATAATAAAACATTCCGCAGATACAGAATTATGTATCAATATTCCGAAGAAACGAAAAGCAAACTTCAAAGAATATACGTTTGACGACCTCTATCACATATCTTACAACAATCTGAAAAGCAAAATCACGTACTTTTTCAATCTGTATAAAACACCTGATGAAAAAAAATATCACGTATAGTTATAAAACAACTGTGTTTTCGAATGAAGAAAACTCTAAAAAATTGGCTTTCTAATAAGTGTTTCATGAATGTATTTATTATAAAAATATGGCATCATTTTAAACTTTCATGATGTATTCTTAAATATGACCATATTTAATAACACGTGGTTAATGTGTGTAGACTGAGATCATTCATATTATAAAAAACAATGAAAAAATAATTTTTTTTATTGATCGAAATATATATATCCTTAATCAGAATTTAATGATTATGAGTCAGCAAAAATAAGTTATTAATATTCAGAATCATAGATATTTTAAAAAGTCCACAAATGAAATACAAAAAATTTCTTCAGATTTATTTATTAAATAACACATTCATTGAAATTGTATACAAATCTTACTGCAAAAAACACGCAGAATATATTTAATAATATTTCTTTCATAAAATTTAAAAGAAGATTAGTTTTAATGTTTTTCTTCAAGAATTTTTACCTCTGTGTTGTAGTAAAGTATATTGACTGGCAGTTTAAAGGATATTTAGCTTCAATGTAAAGCATATTTCAAATTAAATAGAAGTATACATCAAATGGAAGGTTTAATATCTATCTATGGAAATGAATTGATTTCAGACAAATATGCATAAGAAAATAGAATATAAAATTTTTTTTTCCGTCTGAATGGAAAATATACCTTGGGGGATTAACAAAAATAATTTTAAGTTAAATACACTCATGTCCATAAATTAAGGAAAATGAAGTTCAGGCAAAGAAAGAGACAGAAGCAAAACAAATTTGACTTATTTGTAAAGTCTATTTATTAAACAAAAGGTAAAGAGCAAAAAAGATGCTATATATTTGACATAAATAATAAAAATTGCGATTTTTACTCCCTGGAGCAAATTTCAAAAAACAGCCTATTTACAAAAAACAGTACAACATGGTTAGTATGATGGTTAATAAGGTGTATGTCTCCCGGACAATGCAATACAGGCCTTACAACGCCTACGCATGCTGAGTATCAAATTATCAATCTGATCTTGGTGAATATTACACCACTCATCAAGCAATGCCCTCCGAAGTTTCGGTAGACAGGTCGGAGGGGGTTGGCTCTATTGGATTCAAGTCCGGTGAGCATGCTGACCAATCCATAAGGGTGATATCCTCCGATTGAAGGCATTCGTCTACAATGTTTGCACGGCAAGGACGGGCATTGTCATCCATAAACAGAAATTCAGCACGCATGGCGCCCAGAAACAAACGTACATGTTGTTCCAGAATGACATACAGATAGATGTCGCCTGTCATCGTTACACTCTGAACATGCAGGTCAGTTCTGGAACCAAGAAAACTTCCTCCCCAAACGAGCCATCCTGCACCACCATAACGGTGTCGTTTAATGGTGTTCTCTTGGTGGTAACGGGTACCTGGCGCTCTCCATATTAAAGTCCTGCGAGAATCAGACTGCAAACTAAACCTGGATCGTCGAAAACTTCACACAAGACCACTGTTGCGGTGTCCATAATGCATGCTCTTATTTCCAGGTTAATCGCAGGCGACAGTGAGTTGCGGTAAGGGGAACACATCTGACAGGCCTACGAGCATATAGACCAATGTGCCCTAAGCGTCTGTACACGATCTGCCTTGAAACTGTCGTACCGGTAGCTGAAGAGATCTGACGAGATAAGTATGATGCTGTGCTCCGTCTGTTTCTTTTGGCAGTAACTGCCAAATACCGGTCCTCATTCGGCGTTGTAACTCGGGAGAGACCTGTGCTGTAACATCTACTCACATTACCATCAGCTTGGAATCATTGCAATGCCTGGAGATGACACTCTGAACGATTCCAAGTTTCTCTGATACTTCCAGCTGGGTACGTCCACATTCCAGTCGTCCGATAATTCTACCACGTAAAAAGTCATCCAAATGCTTCCTTTGTGCCATAACTATGCGGTTATTGCACTGAAAGGCTTTTATAGCGCTTGTGAACAATTTTACTTCTTTGCCACCATTCCTTATATACCCCTCTCTTGCACTCTCGTCATTGTGACGTACTATCCGCGCCATCTGGTGGATTCCTGTAATTTGCATATTCTTCTTCAAGATGTGTGTGATAATTCTAGAGGTGAAATTTTTTTTTAGAGTTTAATTTCTGTGTGTGATTCTTAATTTTTCCTTAATTTATGGACATGAGTATATATAAAGTATGAATTACTAAAATAACTTTTAGTAATCCATACTTTATATATAAAATAACTTTTAACATTCGTAATAAAGGTATATAAGTAAAAAAGTAGTATTTACTTAAACTAAAAGGCCATTTTCATAAAATTTGCTAATATATTGCAAAACACAAGCTTTGATTATTTTAAAAATTTTATTTCGGAGATTTAAAGTAATATTCATATTTTAAACTGCTGTTCCGAAAATTGTTCAGTGGTATAATTCAGTGCTTTTTTTTCTTTTTTAAGAAAAATGTGGGACAATTTTCTTAAGCATATTCAGTCCAACATTACATTTTTACAGCTAGTTGTTGATTTTTCTGAACAAGCTTTGTTGCAAAATTGATTTTGCTTGCATTTTCTTTACTGCTTTTTTGAGGATTTTTACAATATATATTCTTTACATAGTATTTACCAAATTCACATTTACATGTTCAACGCTTATTTTTATGTAGGGTGGTCTCTATGGGGAAAACAAGTTCATATAGGCAACTGTTATACTTTTCGAAAAATACTTTTTGGTTCATTGAAAAATTAGAAAACTTACTAAATGTTTCTTAAGGTTAGTTTAGGTTCTCCTAAAAGTAGAATAGTGATTTTAAATGATTATTTAAACATTTTTTAAACAGCTAAAGTTCCCATGAAGCAATTGTAGAAATTTCTACAACTCATTAATAAATACTGACTAGTAGCAATTCCCCTTTGAATTGAGATAAGTAAACTTCTGCATATGGTTATATATTCTACGAATGAACTCCATTTCAATATATTTTGAAACATACGGTGTACATTGATATATTGATGAGTTTTCTAACATCGGAAGATGTTTGAATTAAGATTCATATTTCTCCCATTTGAAATTTACATTGAATCTGCATTGCTTGTTTTAAAATTGATATTCGAACTATACAAACAGCCCTTTCATACATTTCATCACAGATTTTCTATTTATCTTTTTTGTAGATCGATCACAATTCACCACAATGTTTCTCAGTGTATCAGTATCTGGAGGCAAATTATCATTTTCTACATCATTTACATCACTGCCAGTTAAACCTTTTCATAAGCAATTTATACTTCTGTCCTTCCCAAATCTGTCCCATAATATGCACTAGGAAAATCTGTTAAGCTCCTGTGTTATTTTTATAGCAATATATTTTTGAAAAATACATGAAAAAATAAGTATCTCAAAAGCTAATGAAAGTTAAATAGTAATGGATTGTACAATTTCTTTATCTTCCACGGATATTTTTTTTTACAAAGTTTCCTAATGTTGTAAAAGTATGAAACGTAATATTTAATTAAAAAAATACCAGTTTTTATTTTAAACTTGATACTGAAGCCGAATAATATTGTCAAATGACTCTTGAATAATAAATCAAATTTAATTTGGAGGGAAATATTCAAAAGAATTTTTTAACAAATCCATTTGTGCATGTGCTGTCTGAATTTCAGCAATGGTTAGAAAATATGTGTTAAATCTTGATTTTATAAAACAAATCCATCAGGTAGAAGGGTTGTAATATGCGTGTTAATTTGCTCTAGTATAATAATTAAATAATGGGAAATTACTCGCGCGCGATTTAAGAATTGGTTATTTGGATTGAGCTATAACAAAGCCATGTATTAGAACCTTTATTGTGAATAAATGCTTATTAATAGCGTTTTAAGAGAAATTTTGGTGACGAATCTTGTAAATTTTTAGCTAAGTTCAAGTGACACCCCACAATCCATTCCAAATTTCCTTAATTTTTCCCCTATCATACGAACTTAAAGCCTCAACAGATTTAAACTGCATCAGCCACTAGACGACAGTTCTTGAATAGTATCAAGACCAGAACCCACGACTCAATATGTACGACATCAATATAGTGTTCGTATCCATGTCGATTCGGCTAACTCAACCATTCGTATTGGACAAATTACACGAGGAATAATTATGAGAAATCTAACAATAGTTTGAAGATCAAATATAAAGGTTAAAACCAGAGCGAGATAATGATTACCTCAAATAATTGCCATGTGAGAGAGTTTTGATTCCTATTGTTTTATGACCCATCTTTAAAAGGTTGGAAGTTTAGCAAAGTATGATTCTTTTTAAATTATATGATTTGTAAAGTTAAAATTGTACACATTGATTTTATGTTTTTCATGCGGCAAATCTTTGCGCGTGAAAAACATACAAATACAGTCGACTCTCACTAATTCATACCTTCGATTATATGAACTTCTCGCTAATTCAAAGTATATACTCAGCCCCGACAAAAACTCTTGATATTTCGAACTGAAACAATACGTTTTGGTATACTCAATATTTCGAAGTAAAATCTGCAGCTGGTCAGACTACACACAACACACGATAATTCGAAGTGAACTTATAAAACTCATCAATTCGAGCACTAGCAATCGTGTAGAACCCTGTAGCAAACAGGTTGGAGCTTACATGTTTTGTGTTGTATTGTCTCTGTGTGTCTCCCCTGTAACGTAACCCCTTTGATGACCATCTGTCTGTCATCCTCCCGTATTTGTGTTTCCCGGTTCTTCAAGTAAAAAGGCACTTTTGTTGCTTTCCTTCCTTAAGTGGACACTAGACCGACAGCACTTGTCAGCCGTCAATATCTTTCTTTTAACATGTGACCTTACTATAAATGTGTTCAGGCAAGATGGTCTGCTATTTTGCAGAGAGAGATGGGTAGGATTGTTTATTTTGCGTTGGAGCGATAGACGATTTATGACTCCTCTGTGTGACATATGGCATGTGGCACCAAATAGTGAAAAGGCCGGAATGGAGCCTGACTTGAGGAAACAATGGCGTTGGGGACAATGTTGGTAGGAACCAATAACAGATTAAACAGTTTTTTAATAATAAGTTATATTTTAACGAAAAAATCTGTTATTAAAAGATTACATACTGTACACACATAACTGTTTTAATACATTAATGTATTTTTAATGTATGGTTTTTAATTCTCTGTATAATATTTATATATCGTATATATTTATAATATATTCTTTTTAAAAATACTTTAAAATTTTATACATATGTACAGTAATTGTCCTTTACATAGTTTCGAATTTAAATGTGTTAGAAAAAGATTTCTCTTCGTGTATTTTGGGAGTTATTTCCTACCCTCTTGGTAACTAAGTTTTTCATTGGTCCTTCCAACTTTGAATTATCGAGAGTCTACTGTATTTAAAAAAAATAAGATAAGGTGCAATTTTAACGGTATACATAAATTTTTAAAAAATGTAGTATCTGTAATTATAATAATGCACCAAAAGTTAAATTCTAATAATGATATTATGGAAAAAAAATATTTTTCTCCTGCACACCTGACGTTGAAAAGGATAATTTATTGAGTTGAACTTTCTCAGTATATATACTGGCAATGTATTGCTTTATGAACTAAAACAAATCAATTTAAAATTCACCTTTCTTTTGCGTCTTATGTTTCCAATTCTGAATAACTTACCAATGAATAATATCCATTATGAATATTATTTTTTAAACAAGTAAATATCATTCCGTATTATTCTTTTACTCATATTTCATTTCTAATATGAAAATAAATTGATTCAAGGATTTCTTTTATAATGAAAATAATCCCTGGACTTATTTCTGAGACAACATTGAAACAGAGTATTCAAAGCACGATCATTTTTCATTAGAATAAAAGAATATTAATTATTCAGAAGTTATTGTATTATAAAATATTTTGAGATTTGTTTTAATATCTGCATGCTTTTGTTTCGTTTTTTATCTGATCTAAGATAATTAAATAAAACGTGAAAGTCTACATATGAAGAATGATAAATGAAAGAAAGCGAATAAAATCATAAGTTTTAAATTTGTAATGTATTTTTTGCTTTGAAGGTTAGAATCAGTATGTCTTGCAAACTGATAAAATTTTGTTACAAAGCTATAAAAAAACTTTGAGCATAATTGTAGTTCCTGTCAAAAGTCTAATTTAAGTAACAAATATTTATTTCACAAAATTGTTTCTGAATATAATGTAATATATTTTTATGTGATACTTTTGTTAGTGAGTGAGTGATTTTGGGGTTTATTGGCGCAAGAGCCGATTTCGGCTATAATGCGCCAAACATTTGTTTTAATATCTGTGGTCTAGACGGGAAGAGAAAGAAAGAATGAATTGAATGACAAGAAAGAGGGTCGAAAATAGAGAGGATCACTAGGTTACCCCGGGTTCGTGAAGCTCGTGTTTACAAAGACAGTAAACCCGTGGGAAAGGAAAAGATCACTAGGGCACCTCGGATTGTGACACCCGTACTCACCATAGAAGGTGAGCCCCCTGAGGGGTGACTTTTGTTAGAAGAAATATATAATCCCTTGAAATACTATACGCAGTAAATTAATCTAGTTTATTAATTAAAAATATATCTTTTGTTTTAAGGAATATAAAATGAAGGGAAAAAATTAGTATGAAGTTATTTCACATTTCTAGCATCAATATATGCAAATGATTTGTGTTAGATAATTTATAGTTCTATAATGTAGACTTAAAAATGTTAAATCTCTGTAGTTATATTAAAAAATTATTAGTTGATAATGCATATAGTAATTAGTAATAAATTAAATGAAACTTATCTTATTTTAAAACGTAAGAAAACTGATTGAAAAATTTCCTGAAATTTTTATCCTTTTCTTCATTTATATATATATATATATATATATTTTTTTTACAAATACTCTCATGTCCAAAACGAACGTCACAAACATGTTTTTCGTCATAATTTTAAATTAATTAAAGACAAGCGTGAGGAATTTGTATTTTATATATTTTGAAGAACGGGTAGTATATCAAACTTCAGTTTAGGAAAAACAAATGTTGCTTAGCGTCCGTTTTCGCAGAATTTCTGAACGAAGGCCTTTTAATTAAATTAGATTTTTCCTGTAGTTCTGTAAATATTTGCATTAAAACAAACAAGTTGGCCTGTTGGCAGTGAGGATGTCTTCTCATAATCGTTTAAATGATTCCTTGAGATAGAAAGCCGTTGGCAGGCTTGATGCTGCTTGTCAGAATGAGATGGATCGATCGAAGCGGCGCAAAAGTTCTCTCCCAGATCTGGAATTAATTCCAAACAAGTGTTTATATGTCACTAGGAAGGTCAACCAAGTTCGCCACAAAGTATAAATATCTGCACTGAATTTTTACTTGGCTTTAATCGCACGACGACACCGGTGGACAATGGCTCCTCAGCTTGCTCTTGATCTTGTTGCTGTGTGTGAAAGAAGAATTTCTCGGCAAACGCTCTAGAGCCCTCTTACAGAGACTGTCTACGCCCAGTGTCCAGTCTTAGTCCCTCTGACTGCATCTTACAGGAAAGATAGGATTTTTGGGGAGCTGAAAACATCCACTAGAATGGGGGCGTGTTCTTTCAGTGATAAGTCGAAATTCTCCAGACAAACTGATTCTCGTTGAGTCTTCATCCGGAGAGTAAAAGGAGCTCGTCTTCCTCCCTCCTACATAACAAAAATCGACAAATTTCGAGACAAAGGAATCCTTGTGTCTGGAGGCATAACGTTGGGCAAACGCATATCCCTGTACATTTTCGGTGCGAGCACTTTGAACTCGCAGCGTTATAGGGATGAGATCCTGGAAAACTATATGAGGTGTATTGGGGTACTATGGGCCCAGTCTACATATTTATGGACGAAAATGAACGACCACACAGAACACACATTTTTCATGAATTTCATTATGGAGGGGATATACACCATTTGAATTTGCCTTCGAAATCTACCTGCTCTAAAACATAGTGAACATATTTGGGAGGGTCTAGGAAATGTCATTTTTGAGTGACCAGGACCTCTTAGGAATCAAAAGTTGTGTTTTTAGAGGAATAGCTTTGTTGCCACAAATATTTATTGACACTTTAATAAACAGCATGATAGATCGTTATGAAGCTTGTATACCATTGCAACGGTGGTCACACTTTAAATTAGACTTTTAACGAGTTAAAATTTTTTTTTATCTCCGATTCATGATTTTATACTTTTTGATATATCCTGCATGTGTTACTTCAAAATTGAAATATTTTCTATATGGTTATGTTTCTATATTATTTCTCTCACAGTAATGAGTCTTTGTGCTAAATTTCGTGGCAACACAACAAATAGTTCCTCCGTTTTCCTAGATTGTGTTTGTTACCTTAAATTTGTGGACACGAGTATAATTTCTATAGATTGCATGGACACTTAATTGTACCACAATCTATAAGACACTCACTATGTTGATTTTATTCAATATAAACATAAATTTATATTAATAAACCTTAAAAACATTATTGAATTACATTTTTTTTAAAAAACTACTAAAGAAACAAGTATCTTCAAACCATACCGAGACTCGGAATTAAAACACAATAACAATACACAATATCTACAATTAAAACTAAAGTAAATAAAGAAAGTGTTGTATAAAAAGAATATGAAAGGAAAAATAAAATATAAAATTTTAAAAAGTAATATCTATATAAAAACTAAACAGGATCAAGTCGGCAAACTGTTTAAAAGGTCTCTAGCCTTCTAGTATATTGAGTTAATTACAATGTTTACACAAAGATATTCAACACATGAAAAATATTTTACATGACTTATAATATTTATATACATTTAATGCGATACAAAAATTATATATAATCGAGCAATTACACTATTAATATATATATCTTTTCTTCCAATAGAAAGATTTAGTCGCGAGTTGATTTTAATTATACATTTGATATAAATAAAATGCTGATAAAAATGAATTGTGAATACTAGTTATCTCACTATTTAAGATAACTAGAAATACAGAAACTTACTATACCAACAAAAAATATAATTTGAAGGTCTTGGCTAGGTTTGAGGCAAGTATATTAACGTCACAATGCAAAACACGAGGACTATTAATAACGGATCTCGTAATTTTAAACCTTGTTCAATGGACGAAGATAGCATCTGAACTGGTATCACCTTCCGAACTTCCACACCCCAACAAAGGGAGGGTATTGAGCCATGACAGATTTAAAGCGCATGTGCCTCACCACACGACGAGTCTTTAGATGTATTGGGTTCGAACTCATGACATGCCGGATATGATTCTGCAACCATGACCAATAGGCTACGCGGAATAAGGCTAGATGAGGGGATTAGGTTATGCCCTTTTCTTTAAAAATTGTTGCTCAAAAATATTTTAACACGTTTTTATAAGTTTCGCTTGTGTGTAACGGAATCTTGGAACTCGATTTGCGCCCAATTTAAAAGATCAGATTAATTCGAAATTTTGTACACTTGTCAAGGACCGATGAATTAGTAATTAATTATTAATTAATATTAATTTACCTAAATATATTAATTACCTAATACATATTAATTTTACCTAAAATTAAGAAAATGTGTGGCAAGAAATATTAGATGTAATGCAATGATTAACGTAGTAAATGGATTAGTCTAATTTTAAACAACAAAATCCGAGTCTAAAAGAAAAACGTTATATTTATTGGTATGTAGGCTTTCGTAAATAATTTGATTATGTCTTTGCAGTTTCCTTAAACAGGGATTACTCACCTCCTTGTGCTGGGACGTTGGGAGTGAGTGAGAGAATATTAACGTCGCACTGATTAGCAACACGAGGGCTTTTGGCGACGGTCCGCGTAATTTTGAACCATGGTCAAGTGACGCGGACGACACCTGAGCTGGCGCCCCCTCTCCTAACTACCACACCACACGAGGACGTTTGAGCTCTCGACAGATTTAACGTGCATCGCTCCCCTACACGGCGGATCTTCAGTGGTACTAGGATCGAACTCATGACACGCTAGCCATGATCCGATGCCTAGACCACTCGGCCACCGCGGCGTTGGGAAAGAGGTCACTACAAACAAACTCAGTTATTTAATACTTGTAATTTAAATCAAATTGCTGCAATACACATCCGCTTTAAAAAATAAGAATAATTGAGCCAGTAATTAATTTGAATCGATACACACATTAAACCCCTAGAAATACAGTGAAATGCTATCAATAGACTTTTCTTCAAATAGGAGTGTGAACGACGATAGCGATACAAATGCCACAGTTTCGGATTCTATTAGATCTGAAAGTGGGAAGAAAAGGAATATTACAAGTACTACTAACTGCAGTACCAAAATAATCATTGAACCCTTTTGGCTATGCCATGGGGATGTATAATTTAAACATATGAAAGAATCAAAAATACCTATACTTAGTTAAAATTACAAATAAATATTCCATCTAGGTTCAGGATGACAAGAGAAAAGGAAGTATATACAGTTAAACCCGTTTTTGTACAGTAGTTTGGACCGCATAAGAAAAACCGCACAAAAAATATTCAAAATTTCATAAATACATATAACTAACAAATTCATCGAAATACTACAAATTTTTTGTATGCGGTAAAGAGGGACCACACAAAAAAGTAACACTCAGAAAATACGCCAATAATTTATGAAATTAATCAGAAAGTACTTCCATAACAAAATAATTAAATTACACATGGAAGCATTGTAAAAACATTTGATTTCCCATGGTATACAAGGAGAAATTTTCAAAGTACACATACATAATTCACTGCTCTCTACTCATCGTAATCCAAAGCACTCGTCTCCCTGTGATGAATAAATTCAAAAACGCTTTCGCCACTTGAAGATACAATTTCAATTGATTCATATTTTGGCACCATAAAGTAATAGATAAGAATTTACAACAAAGTTTTGTTTATAAGCTGCTTGTAAATGTCACGTTAACCAGACATTCATGATCGAAGCTTTTTTTGTGTGAAATTTCATACTCATCTCGGGATTGGTATCTATTTTGAAAATGCTTTCCATTTTGATGACCAGCTGCATCTCTGCATATATTTTATCCTACTCTGAAAAAAATCCGGTTCTTGTCCGACTTCATTATCTATCAAATTCTTGATAATGTCACTGTCATTGAAAGTTTTGTCTTCAATCAAGAGTGGGCTGTTAGCGCGTTGAGATAAAGCAACTGAACGTGCATTGTAGGGAGTCTGTTTATAACAAATGAACATAGCGTCATGAAGAATATGTGTAATTTGCAGTGGCGTAACATACACCATTCTACCCCCGCCTCGCAAGGAAAAGGGGCTCAGGACTCTAGGGCCCAAGGCCTAACTAACGCTAACATTCTCCATTGCCACTGGTACATTGATAGAAAACATTTCAGTGGCGCCAAAGCTGTTGAAATTCATAAACTGCATTGGAAAAACGCACAGAAGAAATCGCACAAAAATAAAATGGCATAAAAAAGGACGTCACAAAAGGAGGTTAAAATGTACTTAACTGATAAATAACCTGATAACTTTAAAATGTACTCATAGTTTATATAAATGCGAAATGCGAGTATATATATATATATTTTAATATGATAGAAACATTTAGAAATCGATGACATTCTGTTATTATGGTATTTTGTAACGAGTGAGTAATTGCAAAAATTTTGGAAATTTGAATTAAGAAACTTTTGATTATATTTTTTCCTGAGCATTTGATGTGTTAATTGGTATTGAAAATACAATATAAAGTGGATGGTCAAGTTAAAAGATAATCTCCATATTGACTGCTTAATGGCCATACAAGAAACGCTTGGAAGGTAAAAATAATTTATTAAAAAATTCTACAGTTTAATGCTGCAAGGTCCATGGAAATTCCAGTCAGGGGAGTATTAAAAGCTGTTTCCTACTTCTTTTGCTTTAAATCTTTCACCGAAATTTCTTACATAAATCAATAAATACTCCTTTCTCAAGGATAAAAATTGAGGAATTTTTGGAGTTGAAACAAGCAGAATAACAAACTAATTACATATTGAAAATTTCCGTCCGAATTAATCAAGATATGCATTTTGAACAAGTTGTTTTGAAATTGTTAGATAACTTTGTCATGGCAGCAACGTGCGACATTAATATTTGCGATGGCATATATAGTCCATATTTTTTACTGATATTTCTTTCCACAATCTTCATTACTAGATTGCTTAACCTCGCAATTTAAGCTTATTTGTTTAATTTGAGTTAAATTTACTTCAATATCTTTACTACTCTCCTCACGACACTGCGTGTTACATACATTCAAATCAGTAGTTGATAACCGATGTACTCCAACTGGTTCAGTATCAGCTGGTTCTATTTTTACAATCACGTATGTTGCCCGAGACGCCTGCCAGGGCGTTTGATTACTTGACGCCTGTATCACTCCGTTTTTTTGTTTTCCCTCAAAAGCTAGAGAATGATTTTTTAGGGTACTTAGTATACCTGTCTCTGATTTTGTTGTAATTTCTGAAGATTCTAGATCATTTTCTTCAATCGTTGGCTTTTCGTCAGTGGCACTTTCAGCAGAATATTGTCTCGAGTCTTTTCGTGAAATCTGCAACAAAAAAGGGAGTGATTTGCAATTCAGAAACAAAATACTCTTATCTGTATTTGTACATTTATCGGATTTTAAATGTTCTTAAAATAATTTTTAAAGAATATTTTCTTAGTAAAAAAAAGCCTTAAATATATATAAACTATAAAATATTTCTGTAGAAAACATTGAAAATTTAATTCCAGTTCAGCTTCAGAAGAATTTCATTTATACATTCAGAAAACCAAACAATTAGTAAATTGCCGAGTATTGAGTCCACAAGATCGTTAGCCAAATATTAAATTTAACACCTGTCTAACAAATTCAGTCATTTATTACAAATATGCTTCTAATTATTTCCTCATTGTGTTTTAAAATTTGCTTTTTTAGATCCGACATAGTTTCAAACTATGATTAAAAAACCTTTTACGTCTAAGTGAATAACGAAGAGTGATAAACTATAATCTATCAAATTATAGTTTATTTCATCTTGATGTTGATTATGTAATTAGGAACATTCTTAGCTTACATTCAAATTATTTTAACTTTATTCCTTGAATCCTTATTGAAGTTCTTCACACATTTTGCTATCTTGTGTGTTTGAGCATATTTGCTACAATAATTTCAAATATTAGCATAAATAAAAGGTTTATTATGATCTATTGTATCCAATTTGAGAACATTAGATACTTTGGCACTTACGAAAGACTAACTGTTGCCATGATAATGAATAATTATATTTCTTTATGTAATTTATAGCCAAGTCTTACCCTTACGCTTTAGACAAAATTCAATAAATTTGTATAGCCCTTCTTGATTTGAAAATGGAATTTATAATTCTATATAAAACTGGATACATTTATCTATTTAACACACCCATAAGCGCAACCCTCGGATGTAGATTTTCTCAAAAACCGTTCTTAAACGTAGTCAAATCAAAATATGTCACCAAATGTACTATTCGTTTTGTAAACATTAGCAGAAACAGTTTTCCGCTATATTAGCTGCATATCACTGCACATTTGGGGACTTAACACTTACAAACTCAACCTTAAACAGGGAGTTTTAGAAAAGTAGTCCCTAAAAACCTATTTGAATTTTTTTCTTTTACTCCTTGGAAACATCAGGAGAGCTCCACTCTAAATTTTTTAATGATACGATCAAAAATGTAAATTTTTATAACTCTCCAAACAAATTTGCAAACTTTCATGTTCATGTATAACGGACTTCCGATCGAGAACTAAGAAGTTCTACAAATAATGATGCATTTTCAAACGTTTTGTTAATGAAATAATTATCACCAACAGAAACTCCCTTGGAATTTCTATAAATATATAATATTGCATAAATTAATCCTATTGTCAGTGGGAGACTTTCAGAAGTCGTATTTCATTACATATGGGAATACCATCACAATTCAAGTGCATAAGGATTTCAAAAACATAGTAATTCAAGAATTATTCAGGGGAGCCAAAAGCCTTAGCTTAAAACATTCTTGTTCTGAATTCTTAATAAAGTATTTAAGTTTCTTGGATGTAAAAAATATCACAATATAAATCAAGAGCCTTACAGGTTTGAAACGTATTAGATAACTGATCAATTCAAAAGTGAAATAGGTGTTTAATATTAAAAATAAATGTCAGGAATTGATATTGGTTGAAACCATATTTCTTGGGAAAATCATTGTTGATATGCTTTACAATTTTCTGACTTAAATCATCATAAGAGACAAGACACTTTAGAAAAGTCATGCAAATATTACGTACATTTTGGAGCATCTCGTTTACAATACATCAATAGCTTAGACATAAGGAATTTGATTAAGGCAACAATCAATTTCTTACTTTTGACGCCATAGTTCGATACTCATAGCTTCTTTTCTACTTAATTGGAAAAATATAGAGAAAATATTTATCATATGGTATCTTTAATGGGTTCTCGAGTACATTCCCTATATTTCGCGAAAATATTTAAGAAGTAAATAACCACTGATGAACCATGGCGTGTTGAATAAATATTGCTTTACGTATTAACTGGTTTGCTCGTACATCGTACGGTCCACCGAAAGCTAGCCACAATCAGTTTACCCGTATACTGTACAGGAACTGATATTTTCATCTCTGATTTGCACATATTTCTAACTTTTATAAATACGTTATTAGTTCTAGTGTTTTAAAGAGAAAATTTTGTCATTAATGAAATACTTTTCATCCGTGATTTTCTTTGTGGTGAAGAAGGAGAATGGCAGGAATTAAGATTCTTGAACATATTCGATAAGGAATGCCTTACTTGAGAAGAAATGAAAAATGCCTTACTTGAGAAGAAATTAAAATATAATCCAAGAAAGTAAATATTATCTTTGTTGTCATTGCAATGTAAGGCTTAGTATTACACTATGCTTCAAATTGTGTGTACATATACACTGAAGTGTTACTGAATTAGGGATACCTACCTAGTAATGAGTTGGGTCTCCTCTGTTCTTAATAATGGCTGTCACACGACGAGGCATAAATACTGAACTTCCACGGGAATAATTTCCCAAATACTGTCTAAAACAGTCCATAATTCAGCGAGGTTCGTTGGTGCTATGTGATGCCTTTAACTCCTAGTTACAAAACATCCCAAATAAGCTCAATAAGATTTAAGTTTGGGCTTCTAGGTAGCCAATTTATAACAAAAACTTAGAGGAATGCTTATCCTACCAGCCAGTAGCCAACCGGGACTTGCGAGAAGTACAGTTGTCCAATTGGAAAAATCCATTACCGTGCGTATAACAGAACAGCATAAACGGATGGAAGTGGTGAATCAGCAAATTTACGTTCCTAACTGCCTTGAGAGAATTGGTACAAGCACCAAAGATCACAAACAGTGCCCGAAAAAACACTCCAGACAATGATTGAGCCATCATGCCTTGTACTGTTCTAACCTGACATGCAGTGTCCATGGCTTCATGAGCCTGATGCCATATTCTCAGCCTCCCGTCGGCGTGTAGTCGGAATCGAGATTCATCACTCCATGCTACTCGTTTCCAGTCCTCTGTAATCCAGTCTCTGCTCTCTTGCCTTGTCTCAGTCCGATGGAGAGCATTCAGAAGTGGTACTCTCGTAGGTAGACGGCTCCCTTAACCCATACGTTGAAGCGAGCGTTGCACAGTTATTCAACTAGGTGGTAATTTAAGCTAATGTTCGGCTCCGCTTGCAACGTACAATACACCTGAGCCGTCTCTCATAACGCACTGTTAAGACAAACTGCCCTTTATAGTTTTCCTGATCGATAGTTTTATGTCCTACATCCTTGTATTCTTGTTATGCTCTTGACACTATCGACCTTGAAAATCCTAGCTGTTTGACGATTTTGGAAATTGAATGACCCATGAATTGCCCCCCTACGTATTGTCCGCGATGGAAGGCGTCTAAACCAGTTAGTTTACCCTTACTGGTAATTCCATTAACTAATTCAGGATATCCACAGTAAGCGCTATATATGCAGTTACCACAGCGCCTTCACTGGCGCATAAATTATGCATAGTGCTATACAATTTGAATAGCCCTTTTTATCCCTAATTCAGTGGCACTTCATTGTAAATGCACAAAATCCTCAATAGTTTGAAAAAGAATGAACATGGTAAGTACGACAGAAATTCTTTTAAGATATATGAAACATTCTTCATAGCATGCAGAGTTTACTTATAGAAAGAAAACTCTCAGGGAGTTTTGAGTTGAACATTTTTAAAATAAAAAAATAGTAAGAAAGCTTTAAAATTGAAAATTAAAATAAAATTCTTCCATTTGCTCAATATGTTAAACATTTATAATATTTCACAGATTACATTTTAGTTATGAGTAATTGAAAAAAAATCTGCCGATTGGAACATTTTGGGAAAAAACAATCGCTTTAGTGATAAAAAGAGAGAGTTACTTGTTTAATACTCTAAAAAACATTGGTTGCAAGCAACGAGTATTTTATTAGCAGAAATATCTTGAATCTTAACAAGTTCACATCCGTAAAATAATTAAATCTAAAAAAAAGATCCATTGGTTCATTAGCAAAAAAACAAACGGCATTTTTTGCTGATAAATATTAAATAGTTTTAGATGCGCCTAGCCAATGCATTTGGCAAGCTATATTGGACATAGAATTCTCAATTTTGAATAAAGGTAACTTGACAAAGAAGATTATGAACTGCCATTTTCAAATATTCTTTCTTTGTCAACAGTAAAGATTTTTACTTCAAAAGGATTTAACCCACATCACTTACGCCAAATCTCCCAAATGAAAAACATATTATAAAGTTAGATGAATTTTGCACCTAATATTGACCAAATATGAAATTTAAAGAAAATTTAATTACAAAAGGATTAGAGATAGTCGTAGATCGTTTAAGTATAACAGGTATATCACCAATGTTTTTAAATAACATATAGAAACAGTTAGGATCGCAGACGTTGTCTGGTAGCAAATCAGTTATTTGAAGGAGGGAAAAAAAGAAAAGTGCCCAAGGACAATTTCAATATTTAAGGATTTAAAATGTTAGTAAATACTACCCGGTATCGAAATTCTAATCGTGACTAAGAAAGTGATAGAAGTAAAGCTAAAAAGTGATGTGCACTGAGAATGTATTGGCAATTGATAACTTTAATGTGGCCAAAAATACAGAAATGCTAGTAGAAATATCCCCTCTTAGCGATGCACGAAACAGCCTTGAGAAATACAGATACAATTAGCTTTTTGATAATATTTTAAGGCAAGTGAGTCCAACATTCACCATTGTTAGTCCTCCAATTGATGCTAGATCAATGAAATAAATGGCAGCCAACATGTCTCGGATATAATCGGTAAGTGTAAGTTTATGTAGAGTCCAAGTGGAAGAAAAAACCTGTATAGAAACCGTTAAAATCTCCCATGTCTATTGTATGACGTTAATGGTTATATAAATAGAGATGTATAATTTCTAGCTTTCAGTCAATCGTCAAGAAACTGTTTTCGGTTATTATATCAAACAAACTCGATGCACATTTCTGTAGTCATAACCAAATGACAAATTTTAAATATTTAATTTTAAATTTTCCTTATAAGATTTCCCGGAAATGTGCATTAATTCCGCAGAATTTTCCGGATCGCTTTAATTTAATTTCCAAATCTGTCACTGCATATTTCTTTAACTATTCCAGTCTTACTATTATAAATTAACACTTTCTGCAAAATGGGAAATACTGTTTTAAAAAACGTTTGGCAATACTTACCCAGGTACTAAAAACCAGATATATAATTAAAGCACCACATTGCAGTAGAAAAATAGTGCGGCATATATACACTACATCACAATTTTCAGTTTCACATCCTTGAAGAGTCGGGCAAAATCCCAAAAGAAGAACGGTGAAAAAAATCAGAATAATTATCGTCCAAAAATTTAAATCCTAGAAATAAAAACATTGCATTCCATGACTTTTGACATGACTTATTTATTAATGTTGCACTAAAGCTATATTTGTCTTATTTAATCTCCTCATTTTAAATCATGTCAAATGAAGAGGACAAATTTGTCCCGCCAACCAGACAAATTTGCGTCTCAACACGTTTAACGGGCATTATCTCAGTCTTTGAACCCCTGCAGTCCCATTAATTTTGTCGATGTAACATCGCTATAAATATCTGAAGCTAAATGTTAGCTTATGATCTAGTGCTTGGAAACAAAATTCAAATTTGTTTTTCACACCCATTTCCACACCTTAACGTCCGATTAAAATTTATGTAATTCGCTTTCCAGTGTCACTGTTTTTCACTCAAGTTCACGTATGCGTTGGATTTGAGGTAAAATTATAAGCAGAAATACGGAAATGTTTCTCAGAAATAAGTAAATCCTTCGCTAACACTGTCATTATCAGGGTAATTTTATTGCATTCCAAAGCCTTCGGAAGCTGCCCATCCGGTATAGTGGTCAATGAAGCTGACTGCGGTGCCGTAGGGACTGGGGGAAGGCATGGATGTTTGTGTTGTAATCCTTTCTTCTGTCTGTGTTGTATGCCCCCTTGTTATACATTGCGTGGTGCACGGGGTTTATAAATGTTAAAAAAAAGCCTTCGGAATTATTTTACTGATAGCAACTCAAACAAAAGAATCGTATCTTAAAAGGAGACATATCCATCGGGACACAACGCACGACAAGAGTAAGACTGATATATACGCCGGATGCATTTAAGAGGTTGAAGACTTAGGTGGAAAGGTGCAAAAATGCTCAGGTCTCCACTAATCCACTAGTTTGAATTCAGTTAAATAAAACGTGTACCAATCAAAATGAAAACTTGAAAAATAAAAAAGCCGAGCTACTATAAACTTAATATATAGTTTCCCCCTCTACCTTAGTAGTTCCTATATCGTTATCTCTTGTGTTCTAAAAAGTACAGAGAACGCATAGTATCCTTAAAAAACTTAATTTTGTAATATGAACGAATATATTTGGAATTTAACTTTTTCCAGTACAAGTTTCTCTCAATATGAATGCATAACACAATAGTGTTTCATATTACGCGCTGTACTAATCTCCCTATAAATTAATCGAACGGTTTTCAGAAGTCTGCCTGTTAGAAACGTACGATTCCAGTATCCCCCTTTAATTTCTCACACAGTACTTGCATAATTTTTTTAAATTCATTGCACTTGCATAATTGAGCGTAATAGCAGATAAGCAAATGCTATATAACTAAACAGTTAGAGACAACGATTTTAGTATAACTGACTCGTTTCCGCTGTGAACCTAATAACACTGCATTGAAGGTCAAATAAATATGCGGTATTACTTTCGAAAGTTTGTTTTACTAATGGTATCTACTAATAGATAGTACTTTGTGAACTATCTTTTGTTGAACGACCGCTATTTATAATGATAGATTACCTTGGTAACGAAACGACACCCAGCGGACGTTATTTTATCTCCTAATTAAATTACTTCCGCAAAACATTTGCGTAATCACAATAGAAAATTATTAAAAATTACGAAAATTTTTCAAATTCTTTACAAAAATATGGAAAGGAGAATAAACTAAACAGGCTCCAGCGTCCAATCGACTCCGACGGACGTTCAAGTATTCATAGAGTGAATACGCTAATGATAAAGTCCATGCTTACAAGGTTCCTTGTATTTCAGGCAAGCATGTACCAGTTATGAATTCTTCTAACAATAGGTTTATCGTCTGAATCAAGATAAAAACAAATTTTACAGATTTCCTCAAAAAGTAATCCAAAAGGGATAAATTCAGATTTGGGAAGAAAGGGACTGGTTAAACGCGCAATATATACAGCACGACTAAAGAAGCATTCATTTAATTCCGGACACCAATGCTGAAGAATACTAGCAACCAACTGTGCTGAAACTGCATTCTTTTATAAAAAAACGCTTAGAATATACTTCAGTTCTGACTTCACCATTGATTTAGTTCTGTATTTCCAGACATAGTCATTGGGAATGGGGAGATAAGTATTGTACAGCAATCGTTGTAGATACATATGTAGTCTATTTTGTTCGAGTACATGGTTGCTAACACAAAACTTATATATCTTATCAAATATATTGCTTTCTCTGTAAATGGTATATAAGCAGAAATTCGGCTTCAATGTAAAAAGTAATATCCTGCGGCAGCAGTTCCCTCAGAGAATATAATTTTTCTATTTCAAACTTAAACTCGCTGAAAATGCAAGAGACATCAGAAATGAAATTTAATTTATCTGGAACTATTTCTGTAACTGGAGTGTATTTAACTTTAGGAATTTTACTTTCTCGGCAGCCAAGAGTAATCTCGAATATAAAATTTTTTGAAGGATTTAAGGTTTTGGCATTGTTTTGGAAAATATGAAAATGTCATTTATATAATTGGCTTTAAAATGTGATTTTATGATATTTTACACAAAGTTTTGGATCAAATGAATTACTTCTGGATATTACACGTGACGATGTAATATTACTCTGCCGCAATTTATGAAGTAAAAAAATCCGTTTAATAGATGCATAAAACTATTACTAACCTACTTTAGTTTGTACAGCAAATCATTACACAAAAAATGTATAATTTCATTTAGAGTTTCAGAAAATTTCCACATTTATCGTCAACATCGATAGTTTTTAAAAATTTGCTAATCAGCTCGATTGGTCATTCTTATATCCAATAGTAAACGGTTTTCTTTATTGATTATGAAAGCGGAACATTTACTAATGAATTTTGAACAGGAAAGCAGAACGAATAATAAAAGCTGTACAAATTTGTATACAAGCCATGATATACAATAATAAGCTTGATAACACGATAAGCTACTTCTCTATAATTACTGAAATAAAAGATAAAATATATTCAAGATCTTTTGACTCAAAATAAAACAGAATAAATTATAAATTGATGAACTTACTCTTTTGCTTTCATTTGGCATTTTGGGTAGTTAATATCTCTAAGGCAGCACACAGACTGAAAAATACAATAAGAAAAAATAGTTTATCCTGATAAAATTATTTATTGGATCATGCACATGCGTGTCGATCAACTAACGCTTGATAGTAACGTAATTGGATTGAAACGCTTACGCCTACAATAATGGAATGCATACGCATATAAAACAAATATAAATTATCCTAATGATCAAGCAATATATATGTTAGTAACAAACATTTAAGATCATTTCTAACAAAATAATGTGCAAAAGATAAATCTCCAGCTGTGACATTGTAACAGGTTTCTTAACAAATATCATTTACAAATTTATGTTCAAAATTAACCATAAAGTAATTATTATATTCTTGTAAGAAACGTAACTATTTACTATTGGTTGTGAATAATGGCACATATCATTAAACGTTTAGTAATAAACAAAAATTTCTTACCATGCAAAAATTACGTGATTTATGTTTACGAATATAGGCAGCTTTCAGACTAACCTTGATGTGACAAAAAATACTTTTTTAAACATTTTTAACTAAGAGGAAATGTACCACACACACATTTCAAGATGAGTACAACTATTATAAAACATAGAATTAGGGAACAATCATATTACTCTAAAAGGATTTTAAATAAAATTAGCATTTTATCGAAAGGCCTTTCAAGTCTAGCATGGAAATATATCAGTAAAATAAAAAAAAAGTACTACAATCGCACTGAAAAAAGCTTTTCCTTTTTGCTCTAAGTTCATTTAAGAGTTAAAGTGACAGTATGAGAAGGATTTGAAAGAAACAGAAAGTTATGTAACTATTTTAAGAAAATTGCTAGAACTTTATAGCGGGAAATAATAAAAATTTTAGATATGACAGTTTAACGTCACAGTTTAAAGCAACATTACCAATAGCTTACTAGTAGTAATGAAACTAAAATTTTAAACTGCAGTCAATTGACAAGGACCCTATATGAACTGGTACCCCACTCCCTAATCTTCAACACTACGTCACCGTGAACTCTTTAAATTCTGTCAGATTTAACATGCACCAGCCTCTTTACACGGTGAAACGTTATTCTCCTCAGTCTCAAATCCATGACTCGATGGAAACAACTTCGACCATGAATTTGTATTTCTTATTACTTTGCTATCATGGCCAACTCATACCTAAAAGAGAAAATAATAAATACTTCAATACTTCTCTTAGTGTTGATTTATACAAGATTTCCCAGGATTTTTAGGGACAAACTTTATGTGGAGAACATCAGAAGGATTCAGATTTGCTCAGCAACCCACTGTCGGAAAATTCCTCGTTAGGCATTAGGTGGCATTATTAAAAAAACATTGAGGGAAACCTACCTGCATTACCACATTCATTTGATCTATCACTCGCATAACAGTTTAGAATATTTTACGAATGCCGAGCTGATTTACGGATTGGCGGAAGGAAATGCATGAGCAGTAGAAAGATTGTATCGCGAAAGGCACCCTTAAAAGGAGGTACTTGACCACTGGTGGTCATAATTTGTGTGAATATGTATCACTGGGTGATAATAGACAGGGTGAGGGCGGGACGCGAGTGACTGAAACTCGTACATATACGTCAAATATACTCGTATATATACGAAAGTATATATACGTCTTTCCGAAGCACGATTTTTCATGTGCACTGCTATCCATAAAATTCTTCTGAAGGCTTTGAAATGCAATAAAAGAACCTTGACAGTGTTTGCGAAGGATTTACTTATTTCAGAGGATTTGCTTATTTATTCCTTTCTTCTCTTCTTCAAAAGATCACATACACTCGCCAACTTAGAAAACGGTGGCATTGGGGAGTGAATCGCGTAACTTTTCATCGGCGGTTAAGGGATTCATTATAAACCGTACGAATTATAAAGATAAGGAATAATTTTTATATATAGTTTTATATAAGACAAGCTCTTGGATCAGAGGTAATTATTAAACTTGTTCTAATTATAAAATACATTATGCTGAACTGATACATTTATAAGTGTATTATATCAGAGTAAATGTGTATTTTATGTTTTTTATTATATAAAAATGTATTTTGTTTGTTTACTTTCAGTAAACTAATAATTTTTGTAAGTAATCTTTAGTTTTCGGCTTTTCAATATGCTCGTGCCCCCTCGTAGCATTATCACTTCCTTCTAGGGAGTGCGCCCCACTTTTTGAGAAACTATACTCTAATTGGATGTGGTAAGTTTTTTTCTTTGTTGGGAAGAAATAGTGAGTTAGAAGCATATAATATTGAAAAAGGAACATTTTATTAGCTTTACTAGGTCCAGACACAATTAAAACTAATTTGCACCGAGTTAGTAAGAAAAGAGCGATACAATGGATTCAATCATTGAACATGTATCTAATCAAGGACCGTTGGGCCCATCATGTAAGGGGTCTCAAGATAACCACGGTAGCCTAGTGGTAAAGGGTACAGACTCAGGTTTAGTATGTCATGAATTCAAGCCCAGTACTACTGAAGTCCCTCCTGCAGAGGAGCTGATGCACTTTAAATATATTTAGAGTAAAACGTTTTTCCGTTGGTGTGGTGTGGAACTTAGAAGAGGGGTACCAGCTCATGTGTCATCCTCGTCATTTTACAATAATTAGAATTACGAGGTCTGTCAATAAAAAGCCTCGTGTAGCTGAATAGTGTGACGTTAATATTCATTCACTCAAATTAAGAAGTAAATAGCCAATAACCCTCGTGTAATTTTAAAAATTGCAAAATTAAGAAAAATTTTTTTAAAAATTATAATTTATAAAATCTTTTCTTGATATCAGATCACCATTATTGAGATCATTATTCAATTTTCATGAACATTGTAAATTAAAATCTAAGAAAATGGTGTACAATATAAAAAAGTATAAATTCCAGCATAATTTTAAGGGAAATACAATTCCAGTTTTTGAGTAAGCAAATACATAAGATAAATATTTCTTGTTTTTTTTTCTTTAAAAATGTTTAAATTTTCAATGAAATACTCATAAAAGTGACACATTTTTAGTGAGTTAGAAATTTTGTGTCGAGAGATAAAACAAACAGGGAAGCAATATCCGATAGTTGCTATTCAACTTTTTTGGATGCGTAAGAAATGCATGCGATTAGGAGGAATATTCGAGTGGCAAGAGCAGGAACTTTGAAAATGCAATCAGAGATCTTAAGAAAAAAAATTGGCAGTTTTAGAAACTGCAGATAGAAGTGAAAACTTAGAACTTCTAGTATTAAAATTTGAAATTTCATAATGTTTGAATTAAAACTATCAACATCAATCTGGTTTTCACATTTATTGATACTCCGAGCAACAACTAAATGCATATTTATATGGTTTTTTATTATTCAAATATATTACGGGCTGTACAAGATCATGACAAAATATAAATAAAATTCAATTGAAATAGCAATTAATATACAATCATATTATTTATGGATATTTTTTTGTATTTACTTAAATTTCTATGTACTTAATTTTTAACATTATTTTAATTGTTTGCATCATTGTCATCATTAATTTCAACAATACTTAGACTTTTCGTACTTTCAATTATCATTTTGTTCTAAAAAAGATGCAATAGGCTTATGGTAATTAAAGTAAGAAAGGAAAATGTTTGATTCAAATTTATCTAAGTATCGCGTAAAAGCCACATCGATCGTCGTTTTATATTTTGTAGTACTGAGTTTTCGATCATTGGACATATTTAAATTATGTGTTTCATTTAGAAGTTCAATTAGTGATAGATTTTTATCATCTGCAAAGTTAATATTGAAGTCTCCACTTAAAAATCATCGGTAGATTATCATATTTTTCGCCAAATCTTTTTTCGAGTATTTCAGAACCTTCTTTTGTATAAATCATCAAATTTTCGAATAAAAATTGTATCTGTGTCATAGATTTTCCAGGCGAAATATAAACGGCAACCATCAATATGTATTGCTTAGTCTCGGAATCGCAACAAGCAATGCACTGTATATACACATTGAACTTTTCACTAAATCCATTCAATTTCTCTTATAAGATATACACAGCACTATACGTCAGCCGTATAGCTACAGATATACTGCTATAAGCATGTCGGTGACGAGAACGCACGAGATTAAACCCATCTAAAAAGTGTCTAAGGCGAACAGTACACTGCGCGTGCGCCAGTCAGAGCATGCCGGTGACGCGAACTCATAAGATTTTCACTTACCAAAAAGTGCCAAACGCCGCTAAAGAAGTTTTCACTTCAAAAATTGACAGGTTAAATTACAAGGACCATTACATCCTTTTCCTCAAACTTACACAACTCGATACAAAGAGATGCATCATATTAATGCTGAAAGAGCTAGAAGTTTTATATCTACCTCTTTATTACTAAATAAAAAGTTATTTGCAAAATAAATAAATTTCTTGGAAAAAAAAAATTTTTGAGATTTCAAAGATTTTTAAAATTTATTTTTATTGATGTCAAAATTTGGCTTCAAAAAGTACGGTTGGCATGTTAAACTGAAAATAAACATGCATATTTTTTAAAAAAATAATAATCATCTGATGTAATTGGGTCTAATACAAACTGATAATGCTATATTGCTTAAGGTTTCTTGCAGAATGATTCAACAATTTTGAAATCAGCTCGAATCTGAAAGCTTAGTTCCAAGGTTTGTTTAATTTTTCATTCATAACAACTCTCTACGACTCTTAACTAGCAATTTCTAAGCGAAGATATGGCCACGATAGCCTGGTGGTCAAGGTCATGGACTCGTAGCTGGTGAGTCACGAGATCGACTCTAATTCCTCTGAAGAACCACGGTATAGAAGGGGTCATCGCGCATTAAATCTTTTCAGTCATAAACGGCCTTCTATAGGTGCGGAAGGCGACTGCGGTAGCCGAGTGTTCAAGGTATCGGATCGTGGTTGGCATGTCACGAGTTCAATCCAGACCCACTAAGGACCCGCAGTGTAGGTGAGCGATGCACGTTAAATTTGTCAAGAGCTCATATGTCCTCCCTTGGTGTGGTAGTTAGGAGAGGGGGTGCCTGCTCAGGTGTCGTCCTCATCACTTATCCATGGTTCAAAATTATGAGGCCCGTCGCCAAAGGCCCTCGTGTAGCTGAACAGTACGACTTTAATATTCAATCAATCCATCAAAAGGTGTCGAAGTTAGAAGAGGTGGTGCCAGCTCAATTTTCGTTTTCGTCACACGACCATGGTTCAAAATTACGAAATCTGTTACCAATAGCCCTCGTGCTGCTTTAAATTGCGACGTTATAATATACCTCTCCCTCACGGGTTAGTGAGTGGATACAGTTCAGCTACACGAGGGTTTTGGCGAAGGACCTTGTAATTTTAAACCATGGTCAAGTAACGAGGACGGCACCTGAGCTGGCACTGTCTCTCCTAACTACCACACCAACGGGAGGACGTTTGAGCTCTCGACAGCTTTAACGTGCATCACCCCCCTACACGCTGGGTCTTTAGTGGTACTGGGCTATAACTCATGACATGCCTGCCATGATCCGATACCTTGACCATTTGGCTACCGTGGCCACACCTCTCTCTCACACACACACTCCTTGAGCGAAGAGATAAAATATTACAATACATTAACTAACTGCCGATCATCTTGTGATAACTGGAATAAGAAATTTGGCTAAAGACAACCTATTCTCAATGAAGGCCTGTATTCAAAGGATTGGATTAGATGTATTCCTTTTAAACATACACAAGTAAGGGTTCGGTTGAATTCGAATAAAGGAAAATGTCAATAGGATGAAGGGTAATCTGACTTATTTATAGATGAGTTTAGGTTCAAAATAAAACGTCAAGCTCGCTGTTTTATAAAGATAAGGAATCAGACCCATCGTTAATTATTATGTTTACAATATACATTTATTCAAAGTGGTAGGCCCTTCTTTTAGAGGTCTTATACAAATAGTTAAACCGTTTGATTGAACCACAATAAATACGGAAAAATATTCAGATATATGCAAAATCTTACTGATAAAACACATGCTGCTATTATTAGTAAATAATTTTATTCCCATGGCCAGTGATACTCAGCCTCGTCAAGTGGCCGCTGTAGCCAAGTGGTCAAGGCATCGGATCATGGCTAGCGTGTCATGAGTTTGAGCCGAGTGCCACTGAAGACCCGTGGCCGAGGTTGCAAGTGGTCTACGCATCGGATCGTGGCTAGCGTGTCATGTGTTCGATCCCATTACCCTTGAAGGCCCACCGTGTAGGGGAGCGTTGCACGTTAAATCTGTCGAGAGCTCAAACGTCCTCCCGTTGGTGTGGTGTGGTAGTTAGGATAGGGAGTGTCATCTCAGTTGTTGACCGCGTCACTTGACCATGGTTCAAAATTAAGCGGTCCGTCACCAAAAGCCCTCGTGTAGCTGAATAGTGAAACGTTGTTATTCACTCACTCAGCCTCGTTAACATGTTTGTAAACAGATATATAAAGGCTTTGTCCTGTTTAAAGCCTTCACGGGTCAATGTGTTTAGCAACTATAACATGTAGATTATGGAAATTCTTTTTTCTTCTCTTGCACATAAATACTTGAATTTTTATGGATTATTTATTAAGCTGAGCCTTTTAAGTATATATGTTGAGTAATATATATTTTTTTATTAAATATGACTAAATTCAATTTAATTCCTCTTTACTTTAGATCTTACATTTCTAATTTTGAATTATTATTTTCTCTGAATAATAAACAATATGAATAATTGTATAAAACAAACAACGTTTCGCATTAATCTTTTACACATATTTCGTTTCGAGTATGAAAATAAATTGATTCAAGTATTTCTTTTACAATGAAAATCCCTGAGATAATTTCTGAGACAAGATTGAAAAAGAATATTGAAAGCGCTGTCATTTTTCATAAAAATAAAAGTGAAACATTAATTATTCAAAAGTTATTCGAATTGTAAAATATTTCTAGATTAAAACAAATCTTAGTATATTTTGCTGCTTTTCATATCAGATCTAAGATAATTAAATAAAAAATGAAAATATACACAAGAAGAATGACAAAAGAACAAAATCGAATAAAATGAATAATTTAAAATTCGTGATATATTTCTTGCTTTGAAGCTCCATATTAATACGTTACACACACAAACTGATAGTTTTTCCCGTTGCAAATCAATAAAAACTGAGCACACAATTGGTTTCATAGAAAAAAATTAAATTTAAATAAGAAACATTTGTTTCTCAGTACTGTTTGTTATATAATTATTTATAAGAGACAATTGTTATAAATACAATAAATATATTTTTGTGTTCCTGATTTTGTAAGCAGACGGAGGATGTAATACTTTTTTGATTATTATAATATAAGCACAAAATTAACATGTTTTACTAGTTTAAATAATTTGTTTTAAAGAATTTAAAATGGTACGAATATTTTAATATAATTTTTTCCACATTTCTAGTATCAGTTTAGAGAAATGTTTTATGTTAGACAAATTATACTTGTATTAGTTGTGTATATAAATGTTGAAGTTCTGTAGTTATATGAAAAACTTAGTTCAGAATGAATATATTAGTGAAAAATAAAATTTAGTACATCAGTGCTTCTCAAACTTGCAATATTTGCAACCCAATATTCAATCAATTTTCATCGCACCTCCCTTCATACAAACAATGCAGACATTCAATAATATTATGCATTGACGCTAAAGCTACACAGTACGACTTTAACCTCTTAAGTGTCACTGGCGTATATATACGTCTCACTCAACCGGTGTGTTAAATTATCCAGACGTATATATACGTCTTCCCGAAGTAAGATCTTTTCTGTGCACTTCTATCCATGAAATTTTTCCGAAGGCTTTGGAATGGAATAAAAACACCTTGGCAGTGTTTACGAAGGATTTACTTTATATCAGAGGATTTCTTATTTATTCCCATTTTCTCCCCTCTTTACCCCCCATTACATTACATTCGCACTCTCCTACATGAAAAACGAAGACATTTGGGATTGAATCACGTAGATTATGTTTGGCAGTTAAGGGATTATGAATAAACCAATTAAATGATGAAGATGAGAGTTAATTTTTGCGTATAATTTTATATATATGACAAGCCCATGGGGTCACTGGTAATTATATTAAACTTGTTCTTATAACTTGGTATATATAAATTATTTATAAAATACATTGTGCAGTGCTGATATATTTGTAAGTGTATTATATGAATGTAATGTTAATTTTTTTTTTATTATGTCAGAATGCATTTTGTTTGTTTACTTTCAGTAAATTAATAATTTTTTTCAAAAAATATTTTATTTTTAACTTTTTAATATACTTGCACCCCCATCGTGGAGTCATCCCGCCATCCTAGGGGGCATGCCCCACAGTTTTAGAAACGCTGTAGTACATAGATCTAATTTAGAAGTTAAAGTTTGATGAAGTTTTCAAGAACATTTTTATATCCTTCTCTTTCACCAGTTTTCTTAGTTTTAACACATGTTTTACAATGAGCTTCCGTAAGTTTTAGACATATAGTTAATTAGATTCAATCCACTAGGCACTCTGTGTTGTTCTTATTTGGCCTAAATAGAAACTATTGCATTCAAAAATTTTCAGTGATAATCAAATTTTTACCTATAAGTTGCATCATTTGGGATAGTATTTAAAAAGTTTTAAATAAGATTTAAAAAAAGTATAAATGCAAGATTACTTTATATATATTTGCTACACACACCTAGAATTACGTTTAAAATGCTATTTGCTGCCAATTTTTCTTTGAAATTGGATAAAGAATTTTGATTATATCAACTTGGACGTTACGGGTGATATGCTTTCCTGAGTAAGAGAAAATAAACGTTGCACTGTTAAGCTACTCGAGGGCTTTTGAGGACGGACCTCGTAATTTTGAAAATATGGTAAAGTAACGAAGACGACACCCGAGCTGATACCCCTTCTCCCAACTTCCAAGAAACACCAACGGGAGAACATTTGGGCCTTGACCGATTTCAAGTGCAGTGTAAGCCTACATGGTCGATCTTCAACGGTACTAAGCACGAACTCGTGACACGCCGGGCACGACTCCGTTACCTTGACCACTAGGCTACCGCGTCCACCTCTAAAAGCGAAAAAAAAAATCCAAGTTAAAATCCGAGATGAAAAAATTTACTATAGTTCCAAAATAATTAGTCAAATATCTTGGATAGTATTTGGAATACATAATTTAAACGTAATATGAACTAACCAAGAATATATCTATCGCAAAATCCGGCGTATAAAGCGTAACTATACTTTTAAGCAATTTTTAATTTTTAGACATATTCGCCCTATATAGCGCGCGCCCCTTTTTCTTCGAAGCCACCTGAAATGTACGTTCGCAATGCTCTTATGTTTTGACGTCATTTACTTCAGATATTATTTCAAACTTCAGAAAAATAAAGCATAATCTTAGAACTACAACACTTAAATCAGCGTTTCTTAAATTGTAGGGCGCGCCCCTTTAAGCCCGTGATAGCCTTATATGGGGTCGTGAGTATATCGAAAAGTCGAAAACAAAAGATTTAAAAAAAAAACATTAATTTATTGAAAGGAAAAACAAAAATAACACTGCCATAATTAAAAACAAAAATAACACTGCCATAATTAAAAACAAAAATAACACCGACAATTAAAAACAAAAATACACATTTACACTGATATAATACACTTATAAATGTATTAGTAGTGCAAAATGCATTTATTAATTTAACAATACTAAGTCAAGAACAAGATTAATAATTAGCATTGATCCTATGTGGGATTGTCATAAAATTACATACAAAAAATTAATACTTATTTTAAAAATGTGTACGGTTTATAAATATAGTCGCTTTATTGCCTTAGCATCAAAGTATATTATTGAATTCAATACATTATTTGTAGCGAGGGAGGTGCGATGAAAATTACGACCAAAAATTGGGTTGTAGGTACTGAAAGTTTGAAAAGCACTGTCTTAAGCTTCATTAGGAGAATGCCATTTCTTTTAAAGAAAAACAATATTTCCATATTATATATATATATATAATTTTTATCTGCTCATTTTTTTAAAAGTTATCGTATCTATATCCAGCGTATTACTCGCGCCCGCAAATTTGTATTTTATTCTCAGCTTGAAAAGTGCACGTTGTACGCCGGATTTCCCTTCTATATATATATATATACACACATTTAGGTAATTTTCGATAAATATAGTAATTATAATCTTAGTA
>BMAO01001931.1:0-17618 GCA_019973975.1 Trichonephila clavata
TATATATATATAATTTCAATATCTCATAACTCTTACCGATTGTATTTGTTAGTTATTTTGTTAACCGATACATGAAGACAAGCGATTCGGAAAAAATACATGAAAGCATTTTTTGTGGAGTGAACAAAACTTTTCATTTTTAATTAACTACTATTTTTTACTCGGTTTATCATAATTACCGCGATTATTGACCTTTGAAAACTCTCAGTTTAAAAGGTTTCAATTAGTTTCCATACCAGAAAAGAGAAAAGTTTAAAAAAAATTTTTTTATGGAAAAACCTTTGGCGAAGATTTAAGAAAGATTGAGTTCACAAAATCTTATCAAATCTTTTATGCCATTTCACAATACCGAGTGGCCAAAAGATATGACTACACTTTTCAAATATTAATTACTATATATATATTGTATATATATACTCACACACACTTATGGTTCTTTTGTTCCATAAAGAAAATGTCAAAATTTTTTTTACCATGCGTTATTGCACGATTTCAATGTGCGCGCAACATATCGAGTCTAAACGAGATTTCTAGCCACCTTCTGTGAAGCATTGCAGGGCCAACAATCTGAATGGCCAATGTAAATTGACTTTTGATTTCTTTATATTCACTAATACAAGATTGGTAAACTGTTTTTTACGCATTCCTACACGAGGAAATCTAAAAATGTTATGTTTAGAGATTAAGTTAGCCATGCGCTTTATTGGACTTCCTTTTTCTATCCCTCACATCTTTCTCACTTCAAGTTCCAGTGTAGTGGCGCCCAATTTATGCTAGACATGTGTTATAGATTGAAATTCAATAAAACATGCTACAACTTACTCTTTTCCTTGTGGTGGAGCCCTTTTGAAACGAGAATGCTTAGGAATGTAGACTTCGAGCTATTTTATTTGCATTTCATTAAACAGAAACTTTCTTTATGAAACTTAAAAATCTTTGTGTGTGTTCATTTTCATTTAATTTTTGAAAGTGTAGTCATTTTTTTCGGACACCCTATACTTTTGCCACTGTTTCGTCGAAGTAAAAGATTGGATGAATAATCCTTCACAATTGTTTTCACTATATATCACCACAGTTGAAAACAATTTCTTATAAATATTGTTCTGTGTAGTAACATACAGCATAAGTTTTTAATTAAAGTCCTTGTCGGGGAAAGAGCCCCCCGACTTAAGGATCCGAAGCCAAGTAACATGACCACTAGACATAAGTGATCACCTTTGCCCGGAAGCTGTTACTTGCTGTTACCGCTCCCAGAGAAGACATGGATATTTGTGAATGTATAGTGTATAGTACCTTTGCGCGCGCGCGGCTTGGGGGGGGGGGTATTAAAATAGCCGCAAGTCCTGTCGTGAAGTTGGTGGAAGGGGATGAGAGGTGGGAGGCCCCTGACCCTCCCCCATGGTGTTCTCTCACTAAATTGGGGTGGAACCGAACTAAATCGTACTGTCACCTTAATGGTACTCAAGGCTACGGTCAACGACAGGCGTACATCTAGCCCCTTGCCATGATGAATTTCGTGGGCATGAATCTGACACAGTCGAGATTAGGTTGCATAAGAAACAACAACAATCTGTTACTGTTTTGGAAAGTCTTAAAAGAATTTAAAAACTATGAACTAAAATCAGATGGCACAGTTTGAAAGAATCAAAATATATTAAAACTATTACAAGGTTCCTTACTGAAGTCTTAAAGATTAAATTTCTTTAAAAGAATACGTGAGTTTTATTGTGATTTAGATACTAGCTTAGAAAAAGCTAAAAAAAGAAAAAGATGTGATTTTGTTATGTAATTTTTGATATAACTACTTTTTATTGCAAAAAATATTCTCTTAGTATTTAATAAAGACAGTTTTAGCCACTCAAAAGAGGTTCTTTAAAATTTCTACCTGCTTTACCTTGTTTTTCTTTTTATTATGACATTTATTTGAATAAAATGGTAAAGGACCCATATTTTACTAATAGTTTTAGGCCTTTTTTAGTTATTGCACGTTTAAACTGAAAGATATATAGGAGTCGTATGACAAGTAGTGGATATTAAATGTAGACTTATATCTTCTAGACTCCCATTTGTAAGTCATTATCCAAGGAAATAAGGAAAACGTTGTTTTGTTATATATGTTTGTAATTAAAATATTAAGATGTGTGAGGTGGATGTAAAGGGAGTGGATCATCAGAACAGTTTTGTTTTATTATTTTGTTTGATTGAATTCTATGAATGGAGATATGCTATGCATTTGTTTCTCTTTAGAAGTATTCTAAACAAATTGGAAAATCCATGTTGTGTTTGAACTGCAATAAAATGATAGGTATAAAATGATATGCTCCAACATCATAGTATAGGTGTGTGTGTGTAAAACTTTTATACTCAGTTTTAACCTTTCGAGTTCTCTTTCATTTTAAATTAAATTGGTAGAAGAACTCCATCTCATTATCCGACTTAAACATATTTAGTCTTGTGGTTTTAACATGGACAATCGAAATCATTCCATTGAATATTGTAGGTCAAATTTACAGGTTTACCACTGTCCACTTGCTAAGCAATATAAGAAAAACTAAATATTTTGAATATAATAATAATTATTTTTCCCTTTCTAATGGGGCGGTGAATTGGTATTTACCATTGCAAAGGACATTCTAAGGGAGCTGGTATTATTTTTAAGTGTGGCACGATATAGGTGGATATCAATTGCCACAATGTAATTTTGACACCAGTTTCCTCCCCAGAAGGAGTAACTTGAGTTCTGATGATGCAAAAGTAACTGGAAATTAATTTTGTAGAGAGAAACCTAGCCAAACAGGTACTCTAGGGATTTTTAAAAAGCCGCATAATCATACGACATAGACGCTGTCGCTTTTTTGCATCATCAAAATCCACCGACTAGGGCTGGGATTGAACCCGCAAAACGCCAGCGCCAAATCTGTCTACGCCAACTAACCGGCAAAGAATATATTTATATATCTGGAACTCCTATTTTCCTGATATAATATATAAAATCAGGAAATATTAGAATATGTTAGACTGGATGGATAGAACTTAAATTTCTCTAAAAATTATAAGTATATCCATATTAGTAATATTAGAAGTTTTTATCTCTATTTATTGATACATGTTTTCAATAATTTAAATACAGAATAATAATTTATTAATACGTGTTTGACAAAATTGTAGTAAATATTTATTTCTTTACTTGGACAAAGATATATAGCAGTTTCAGTACACATACACGTGCAGATATATTTGAAACATAATTATAATTGTTTACTAATCGGTTCAATTCCAATATAAATGATAATTTAGTTGGTATTAACTAATTTTAGAATGGACCTAATTCTCTACACTTAATTGAAATTCCTGCATTCGTTCCTTTTAACTCTTAAGTTCTCTAATAAAATGGCATTCTAACTGAATGGAATAATATTCTAGAAACAATATAATCCATTTTAAGGAATATATACCTGCAATACGAAATATATTAATTACTTATATGCAATCTGCATACAGTGCAAAATTCATTAAACGTGTCTACTTGAGCTTATAATTTAACTCCTCTGTTTTGGCTGATCCTAGCTGCTTATCAATTGCTACAAATTTACTAATTAACATTTTAAGATGAAGCTTAGTTTACTTTGATCTAGATTTGCCAATTCCATCAGGTCAAATTTCCACCGAAATTAATCAAACAGTAAATTATTTCGTATAAGTCCTGTTATATTCGCTCCCCATGCAAATAATTAGAGTGAGATTTCACACACTATATCCCTAAAAAGATGGTTTAATATTCTTATGATTTTAACTAAAACACGAGTAGTAGAAAAAATCTTAGTGATTTTTTTATTAATACAATTTAGAGAAAAGAACAAACATAATAAAAAGAGGAAAGTCTTACAAATAACCACCAGATTAACCATTCTAAGAAAACTGAACTAATACTTATAGAATAATTGGATAAATTTACTGTTTTGGAATTAAATAAAAAATTAAATTTACTTTTGAGAAGGAAAGAGATAACACGTTAGTTTAGTTGGCCTCCTTTAGCAAGATGCTATTTCTACTTCTATCTTTAAGCCATCATAAACATGTTAGGAGGGCTTTTCACAGCTAAATAATTTACCAATGTTTTTTTGCTTTAGTGATAATATACGTAGAATATGTAATTATGAAATATTTTATAGAGAACAAAATAGAATAGCAATATTTTTCAATTCGATTCCGTTATCAAAAGTGCATCTATACCTTTCGAGGCGTTCCAGACAATTGTGGAACGTAAGTATATTATTTAAAATCAAGCTTTTACAAGTTACAAGCTCGGTTTGTTTCTTTACCGGCATGGTATAGTAGTCCCAAAGAAAACTGTGTAGGTCAGTGTTTCTTAAATTAGGAGTCACGATCACAAATAGAGTAGCGTGGTCTGCACTTGGAATCACCAGAAATTTTAGAATTTTCATTCGGGAAAACTTGACAAATGTGGACACTTAAGTAATATGGGCACATTTAAGCAAATACCCTTATTATTCGTATTTGTTTTGAGTTGGTGTATTTGTACTGCGGCGTTGACAATGCTCAAGGGACCATGGAGACTGTGTTGTTGTGCGGTTCAAGCAAAATTGAAAAAAGACCAGTTTTAATGTAAATACAACTTCCTGCTAATTCAAATAGGGGGAGTTATATTTTAGATATCTCATTTAAAATTTAATTTTCAAAATTAGTTAATTTTACATGTAACCTATAAATGGCTGTAATTTTATGTAAGTGTAGTATCGTTGGCGTTAGTGGGTGGTTTCGTTCTTTCTCCTTTCGGTAGCAGTAATGTCAACTGTAGAATAATGTCACTAGAAAAAATTAGCAGTAAAATTAAGGGTAACAGGAACAGTACCGAAATTTGATGAAGCAATGCTTTCCTACCTTACTTCTAGACAATCCTCTCGCTCTCTGTCACAAATCCCTTCCTTATAACTAGTTACAGCAACACATGACTCATCCATTGTCCCTACTCAATTCTCGGAGTCAGTAGCATCACTGTTGGAGGATTTATGTCCAATTCCAACACTGAAAACAACCTGCGGTGATCGTGGAAGACGTACATTGCAAGAGAGCTGACAAAGGCAGAAGGTCTGGCTTCTATGAGGAAGAGAGTAGCCAACGGAAGGGTAGATGTAGAGGAAAAACGCAGGGCAACAGCAAGTGCCAACAAACATAACACACCCTGCATTTGTCCTGTTTGTGGTTCTAAATATCACGATGAAAATAAAGGACTGGAATGGGTGTAATGCTGTGGCTCCATGGCTCATTCTGGTTCCATGAGGAATGTGTCAAGTTAGAGGGACATTCCTTCTATTGTAATGAGTATAGCCTAAGATACAAGGGCAATGTTGTTTTTCTTTAAGTTTGTAATATTTAATGATAATTTAATAGTTTATCTGATTTTCACCATTTAATTATTTATAAAAACTTGGTACTTTTTTGTGATATAATTCATTCAATAACAAAAGTTTAATTTTACTTATTTCTTCTTGCCAAATATGTAATTTGTGTAAAAATGCATTTCTTTTCGGAAAAGATAAAATCATAGATGGCAATTTCTCTTATCTTTTTTTATAATACAACCTGCCTATATTTACGACAATTGTTCCCATATTTCTAAGAAAGCGTTTCTCAAAGAGTGGGGCGTGCCCCTAAGGCGGGTGGGATAACCCTACGTGGAAGGCGCAAGCAAATCAAAAAGTCGAAACTAAAAAAATACTAAAAAAAATATTAATTGACTGAAAACAAAACAAAATACATCTTGAAACATGTACACTGATGATATATCAGTACATTTAAAAATATACACATTAACACCTATATAATACTGATAAATATATCAGTACTGCCCAATGCAATTGATAATTAATTTATCAATACTAAGTTAGGAACAAAAGTTTAATAATTACTTGTGAATTCCATGGTCTTGTCACATATACAAAATTACATACAAAATATAATAATTGCCTTAATAATTTTTACTGTTTATTATTAAGATCGTATTGTAGTTTTAGCGTCAAAGTGCATCTTTATTGCATTCAATACATTATTATTAAACGGAGGGAGCGTGATGAAAATTATGATTAAATATTGGGTCGTAAACATTGAAAGTTTGAGAGCCACTGGACTAAGGTATTAGACAAATATGGGCAATTGAGAAATTTGTTTTGGAGCTTTCTTATACACATAGCAACAAGAGTTAGAGGTTTGTTCATACACCGTTAAAATAACCATACTTTTAAGTTTAAAATATCTTAATTTTGGAAAAATAGAAAGTTTTTCGTGTAGCATATTTTCAATTAAGTGTTTTGGTGCTAATATTTTCCAAGTTTACCCTATATTTTTTTGTATAAAATAACTTGTTTGCTAATAATAATAATAATAGTTTAAGCATTTATTTAGATTCTTATTTTAGGAAACCTACAGACAATTTAACTGTTTATTTAAAGAATTATTGGAGTATCAAACAAATCTAAAGAATATCGAGAAAGTCATTTGGTTGTGCCGACTATTATTCCAAGATTTACTAACATAATTAAAAATAATCAAGCAGATCTTTCTCATTGATACTTAAATCTGCATATACTGTTGTTGCAAAAATATGATGATCTCAGAAGTGACTTCAAAATGACTACACATAATAAACAGATTACGGTTTATGTATAATTTACCGTGTAATTTCATTACATAATGTTTTTTATTTTGTTAATTAAAATTTCTATATCATTATATTCAAATTGAAAACTTATTGCAGATGTTTATTACTGCAAAACAATAACATAATACAAATAGAACACATATAGAAGCACCCAAGCGTGTGTTTGCGCAGTTCTTATGGGATTATACAAAGTTTTTGTAGAAAAAATGGGCTATACTCCGAAAAGTTAAAGAATCCTTGGTGTAAGCCAAGGAGCTAAAGTGACTTTGGCGACAAACCGGTTCACTAAATGTTGTGATGTCGCTAAATTTTGGCGATAAAAAATAGATCTTTCTGAAAAGATCCAGAAGTACTTGGGTGATCATTGTCTAGAAAACTCAAGAAAGTCCTTTGAGATACTTTCCAGCTTGTATAAGAATGACGCAGAGAAGCAGCATTGGAGTCAAAGCTTGAAAGCGACAGTGCGTTTCGTTGGTCTAAGCCAGTGATGGGCAAAGTACGGCCCGCGGGCCAACTCCGGTCCGCGAAAGTATTTAATCCGGCCCACCGAGGGTTTATCGACATGGATAGTTTATACATGGCCCGCTACAATTACGTTTTGACGGTCGAGAAGTTTAAAGTTGTTTTTACTTAGTAGAATAATAGATGCATAGCCTACAGAAGAAGCTGAACTAGCTGCGTAGTTCATGTGTTGCATAATACGGTGTGCAAAGCGCGGTTAAATGAGAGACGCGGGCGAGTGAACTCAGTCGCCACTCGCCAGCTGTCACTGACCGCACGTTTTACGTTAATTTTGTCTCTTGTTCTTGCTTGTTCGCGTAACGCTTTATATTCATAAATTTTTGAAAAAAAAACCACCCTTTAAGATAATGGAGTATAAAAAAAGAAAAGTCGATTCCCCGAGTATCGTTTGTTTAAAGAAGAAGTGAGCTTGGAAATATTTTTTTACGGAATACAACGGTAAACCAATATGTCTCATTTGTTATGAAGCAGTGGCGGTATTTAAAGATTTTGATCTTGCTCACCATTTCAACACCAAACATTCAAAAACTAAATATGCTTTGATGAATGACGCAGAAAAAAAAATGAGGAAATCTTATTAAAAACAATATCTGCTCAACGTAATATGCTTATAAAGCAAAAGACTGCTCAAAAGGCTTCTACACTGGCTGGATATGTTGTGGCTTATAAAATAGCTAAACATAACAAACCATACTCAGAAGGAGAATTTTTGAAAGATTGTATGGTTAGTATAAGCAAAATTTTATGTCCAGATAAAATTAAAGAGTTTGAGTCTGTCAGCTTATCGCGAAAAACAGTAACAACGCGAATTGATGCCATTGCATCTAACTTGTCGACTCAATTTAGGCAGCGTATAGAAAACTTTAAATATTTTTCAGTGACGATGGATGAAAGTACGGATAGAAGTGACACTGCACAATTATTAATCTTCATTAGAGGCGTTGATGACGAATTTAATATTACTGAAGAGCTAGCTTGTGTGCAATTGATAAAAGGAAAAACGACGGGGTAAGTAATTTATAACGAATTTTCCGAAGAATTTGCTCCAATTTCAAAATTATGCGATATAACTACAGATGAAGCCCCAAATATGGTTGGAAAAAACTCGGGATTTTCAGGTATTTTTCTGAACCAGAATCCTAAACACGATGCTGTATTTTTACATTGTATAATTCACCAGGATGTCCTTTGTAAAGCTGCAATAGATATTACCCATGTACTTAATGTGGTTTCAAAACTAATTAATATGATTCGATCTCGGGGCTTGGTACACCGACAATTCCAAGAATTTCTGATTGAAGTCGACGCAGATTATTCTGATCTTCTTTATCACACGAAAGTAAGATGGTTAAGTTGTGGATATGCATTTGAGCGGGTTTGGAATTTAAAAGAGGAAATACAAGATTTCTTAAAGAATAAATCAGACAAATGGTCTGATTTCCAAATTTTTGAAGGCAAAGATTGGCGTACCGATTTTTCATTTTTTACCGATTTGCTCGAACACTATAACAAATTAAACAAAAAAATTGCAAGGAAAGAACCAATTTATAGATGAGACTTGGGTTTGTCTGAAATCATTTAAAACTCAGCTTTTTCTATTTTATTACTGCATGGCGAAGAACGATTTAACTCACTTTCCGCATCTAAAATTCATGTCACCTGTGAGTAAGAATAAACTAAAAGATTTCAGTCAGGCGTTGAAAAAATTTCACGCAGAATTTGAAACTAGGTTTCAAGATTTTAAGAACATTCAATCATCGCTAGATGTTTTCTCGATGCCGTTTAATGTAGACCCGGAAAATGTATCTCCAGAATTGCAGTTGGAAATTATTGAAATGCAGTGTAGTACCCATTTAAAGCAATTGTTCTTGAATTCCACAAAACTAGATTTTTATAGAGCACTGCCGAAAGCTGAATTCCCAAAGATGATTGCTCACGCCCAGAAAATTATGGCGATGTTTGCGTCGTCTTATGCGTGCGAACAGACTTTTTCGACCATGAAATTGCGGAAAAACTCAATCAGAAACCGATTGACTGATGAACACCTTTTCGCACTGCTGAAAGTTGCTTCGTCACAGCTGGAATCTGCTTTCGAAAATATTATGGAAAATCAAAAACAATTCCATATGTCTCACACGTCTAACATGTCAGGGCCTTCGAATAAAAGTTAAAATAAATATTATTTAAGGTAAAAAGTAATTTGTAACATTTGTGTGTAATGCTGTAATGTTTTTATAACATTATGATTAAACGCTTTATAACACAAAATGCATTTTTTTTATAATTCTGGCCCTCCTCTAGAATTTCTTAAACTTTGTGGCCCCCCATTAAAAAGTTTGCCCACCACTGGTCTAAGCAGTGATACTCAACCTGCGGCCCGCGAGGTCTCATGTGGCCCACCACACCTTTCTGAGTGGTCCGGTCTTGGTTCGTTGCAGTACCAAATTCAGTTATTTAAGAACAATGCTTTAAAAATTTAGCGAGATTTCCTATTAATTCAGCAGTCAAATATGTAAATTTTGCTACATATGTTGTGCGAATACGAATTGCGAGATAACTTTTTTTCCTATTACTAATTGTAATGGTTAGTGATCCCAAATAATAGTGAAGTAACGACTATTTTATGGGTGAAACTAATTTTTGATTAACCCTGATGTCTTTCAAGCGAAAAATATCTAAAGAATTCATTAGTGTTAACAAGCAAGAGGAATTGCACCGAATAACATCAACAATCCGTTTGGAAAGTAAGAAGACATCTATGATAACAGTGCAGTGAAATTTGTTATTAAAGGATATGGTGGCAGAAAGCGGATTCGTATGCCTTCACAATACAAGATCCGTTGAAGCGCTAATGCATAAGAAAACTATTGCTTGGTCAGATGAGACACGATTCCATTTGGTAAGAGCTAACAGTAAGGGTTAAAGTGTGCTTCAGATTCCACAAGGCTATGCAACCAAGTTTGTGATAAGGCACGGTGAACGGTGATGGTAGTTTCATAAAGGTGTGGGTGGTTTTTACATAACAGAAAATAAGTCCTCGGATCATGGTGAATAGTTTGATGTATTCCTTTAAGAAAAAAAAATGACAATTTTTTTACAGCTGCCAAGCCTATCCTCATTCTCAAATGACAGTTTTATGCAGACCAAAATACATTTCAAGATTTTGTATTTAGATACATGATGACAGTTATATTTTTAAAATCTCATTCAAAATAAAAAAAAAACGCAAACAACTGCACCATATACAAGAAAATTTATTTACAAAGAATACTAACAATTAAAATTAAAGTTACAATTAAAATGAAATAAAGCATGATGCACAAATATTTTAGAAAAAAGCAGTGCTAGAAATTTGTCATAAATCTTCTTGAAAATATGCTAGTGTATCTTAGCCAATGACCAGAAACTGTTTTTATTTCTTAGCAACATTATACGTTATGACAAATTTCTTGCTGGTAATACTATAATGCAGGTTTAAAAATTCGTTATTACGGATGGGCAAATAATTTAATAAGGAAGAATGTTTTTCCTCAATGTAGTTCCAAATTTAGAAGATATATGTAAAATTGACCCCGATAATCGGGAAGAAAGTTTTTCGTCGATGTAGTCGCAAAAATAGTATATAGATGTAAAATTGAAATTACCCTCAATTCGTGGCAAATTGGATCACCCATGATACGAAATCACACGCCAAACCATAACTCAGGATGTTAGGCCACTATGTCGTTCGCTAACGCACTCTGGAAGGCAGCGTTCACCGCATAGCGTCTAACACGAATGTGGCCAGCATGGTCCCACAAATTGAAGCGTGATTCATTTGAAAAGACAACTTTGTGCCAATCAGCTTGCCAGACTCTGTGCTCATAAGCCCATTGCAGACGCATCCGTCGATGGTTTGTCGTGAGTGGGATCCTGTATAAAGGCACACTTGCACGCAATCCACGGTGCAACAGACGTCGACATTAGTGCATCTGTAGCAGTAGACCAACGCGCTGCAACTGCCTTGAGGAAGCTGTACGGTCATTCAACGCCATTCGGAGCAGGTGTCAATTGTCGCTCACTGACGTCGCTTTCCGTCGTCCAATGCCAGTTATTCGAGTTGTTCGGTGCTCGTCGGCCCACTGCTTCCAAACTCGCATCAGTGTGGAACTGTTCCGTTGCACACGAGCTCCTACTGCGCGATAGGAAAATCCTCCTTCTCGAAGGCCGGTAATCTTCCCCCGTTTAAAATCCGTAAGTTGTTGAAATTTCTTCTTATTTCGTTGTGGAGGCATAATTTGGTCTCACTAAACGTTCGCCGCTAACAAATAATTATTAACTATTTTCGACGTCGTCATACAACCCTCTATTTATACGCTTTCAGCATCAGTTCAAAGGGCACTGCGCACCCCATGCATGGGCGGAGGCTCTGAAACTTTACTATTTTACGTAACATCCTATAATTGATATTTGCTGCAAAGTTCATCTAATTCTGATGTTTCCTTCATGGTGTTACATTTTTTACAAATAGCAGTGTGTTACAACAATATGTTTACTATAATGTATTTTGGTACATCAAAGAAATATTCAGTTTGATATGCAATACTTGAATTCAGAATACATGTATTTGGAAATCTAATTGCAGTATCAGCTGAGGACTAATTTTTAGATGCATCATTTTCAGCAGTATTCGATCTGTTCGAAATATTGTTTCTCATAGCAACCTGAGAACTTTTTGCCCTGACGGCATTTACGCAACAGGAAAAACTAATGATAAAGCTTCTAAATTATATAAACTATTTTTTAAAGCAGGAATTGGCCTTGAAATCAATCTTAATTAAGTAACTAAGAAAACTCAAAGAAATCAAAACATAATCAAGCAGATTTTTTTTGTAATGAAAATTTGAATTAATAAATATTTCACTGTAAAAGAGTTAATTTTAATTAAAAATTTTTTAATTAATTGAATTTACGTGTAGAAAAATGCTTTAAAATGAAACCGAAACCGAAACAACAGCTCAGAAAATTTCAAATATCTTAAAAACTATTTTGTTTTCAGATGTGAAATTTCGTGGCAAGTTTCCCAATGGTATAAGCCACAAAAAATGAAAAAAAAAATGATAATCTTGAAAATTGTAGGGTACTCTGTAGCCTTAAAATAAAAAAGTATTTCAATAAATTTGAAAAATAAAAGTGCACGAGAAAGTTAGAACTAATTTTAAACAAATAATATTAATTTCAGTCTGGAATTCAGTAAAAACCTTTTGTTGCCATCCCACTTGATAAACTAATATTTCAAATAAAAATAAGTAAGGGTTTGTCAAACGAAAAATCAAATTATCAAAGTACATGGCAGCTTTGCTTTTATGACAGTAGAATGCAAACAAAGTGTGATTGGGATTATTGATGAAAGAAAATCGGAATTACCTCTTAACTATGTAATAAATGCATAAAACCTTTTTTTTTGTAAGTAGAGTTTGATAGAAATTAATATGTTTTTAAAAGGAAATCCAAGATCCAGAGTTTTAATACTTTGATCAATTTTCCGCATTTTAAATGTTCTTGAGCTTATAGCGTCCCTCCCATCCATTAATCTTCAATTTTCATGTTGCGGCCCCCGTGAAATAGTTGTCATATGTTCGAGGCCGTCCAAAAAAATGGATCAGTACCCCTGGTCTAAGGCGATCTTGTGTATTGCTGTGTGAATTTTGAATTAGTGCAAATGTGGATTTTACGTGTGTTTATAGTTTTCTGTAAGAAAAATGTGCTGTAATTGTGGGAGAGTTGTAGAATAAAATATGATTTACTCCAGAAGATCCTTCCTGTTAAATGTATTTCCTTCGAAAAGATAAACACATAATTCATGGAATTAATTTCCCTGTTTCATTAGATGTATTAGAAAGTGATTATATTTCTATTTTGAAGCTGTTTTACGATTTAATAAAAGTTATCAATATATTTTGAAATATTTTGTTTAGAATGAAAAAGGAGTTTCATCTAATATAACTTTTTTAAATCTATATTTTCTGCATAGGTTTTTTAAAAAAATCATTTTTTTAAATTTCAATTTACGGAACATTAACATTTTAACTTAAATAATAATCCATTAATAAATATGCATATTTTTTCGTTTTCTACTTTTTATATTCATAAATACCCTATTCAACTCCTCATATTTGATACTTATATATTTTGTCAGATCATCTTAACAGTCACGCGTCTACTTATGTTACATTTTATTCTAGAATGTCTTACAAAATCTTTTTTTACCTCCGCGTTAGACATTTTTATAAACATATCTTCCCCCTTCCGAAATAACCTTTCCTCGTAAAAGTGTTTTTCGTATTTCTTTCCTCTTTTAAGTTCTGTTGGGAAAAAAAAGCATTTCTTTAATAAACAATATATAACTTCTTCATGAAATAATTATTACAAATATATTCATATTACTTTTTGGGGAAAGCCCTTTGATATTTGAAAGATATTAGTTTTCAATCAAATATAGATTAAATACATCAAAATAAATAAAAAGTTTAGGGTTTAGTAATTTTCGGAATTGTTTATTAAAATCGTCATTTTTTTTTTGTTGATGATGATATTATGATAATAAAAAAAGTCCAACAGATCATTATTATCTCATGATGGATAATGAACAAAGTAATTTGCATAACAGGATTCATAGCTTCTTTTGTGATTAAATCATTGTTCTGCGGCATGATAATTGTTAGTAAAAGAAAAGAAAATCTCCCCCCCACTCCTGTTTGAAACATATTCGCATGTAGAAAATACGTGATTAGTTTATTTACAGCAAACTGTTTATTCGAATTGATATTTAAACTGGTATTATATATTATTATTCCTGTCCGAATTTATATTATTTTCTTTTTATAATTCAGCCGGAGCCAGTTTTACCACACCCCTATTTTACGAATTTCGTGATTTAAGATATCCGACTACCCAAAAATTGTGAATTTTGCCAAAAATTGACAAACGTTTTATGATTTAGTTTTATAGGCCATCTTATTACCTTTATAAAAATACCAAGTTTATATTATTTTCCATACACTAGAACAAAAACTACAAGTATTTTAGTAAAAGCAGATACCACTACTTTAAGCAAGATGTCATACTTAAAAATGCGCTTTACTGGAAATGTGTTTGTTTTATAAATGCTCAAGGGAGACAGCGATTGCTCAAAAAGTTTGGAAAATAATTAACTGAATTTTTTTTGAATGTTTTGGGTAATAGTAAAAGTGTTTAACCTGTTGATTTATCAATCACTGTTTTATTACAAAATTTACAGTTCCTTAATTGGAAAGCCTACAGTCCTTTATGCACTGTTTTATTAAGCAATTTCATATAAAGTGCTCTAGTTTTTGTAAAAATTAAAATATCTTTATATATATATATTGTAAAGGTCTTTTCAAAAAGGAACAGCAAAGTAACACATCAAAATTAAAAATTCGTTTACAAACTTTTTTTACAAAATGGGTTTATGTAATTTTTTGTAAATTTTCACCAATTTTTTCCCATTTTAGTGATAACATAATTTCTTTTTCTCTTCTTACTTATAGCATATTTTCTTAAAATGTTCTAAATAAATGTACAAGCTACAAAAAATCCCCATATATCCATTTTTTCTTAAAAAAAAGAAAAAAAAGAAACGAGTTTTACAATAGTCGCGTATGGTGTGTAACATCTGACTTGTTATCATGGTAAATACGCAATAGTGACTTTAATCCTGAAAGAAATGAATCGGTTATGACTGGAAATAATTTTCTATCGAATAATTATATCTTTAATGAAAATTTTATTTAATTAACACAAAGAGTTATGCAGTTTTTTATCAAAAATATTTATTATTGTTCAATTTGGGGAAGAGCGGAGACAATAGATTTATGAAAATTTAAGTATGACGCATATACTTGTGATTTCAAATATTTAAAAGTCTTTGAAAAACGGCGTCAATAACAGTACCACTGTTAGTTGTCGAAACATTTCGAGCTTGAGTTCATCTTTCAGAAAAGCTATGAGCGGCTCAGCTTCTGGCAAACTGAAATTAACGTTAAAATTACCACCCAAAATCATGGGAAGCGAGTGATAGTTTTTTTTAAAAAAAGAGCAGAACCACCTTCGGTATACGGTAAAAGTACAAAATAGAGAAAATCTGTAATTTTTTTAACTGTTTGATTCGGAGAAATGTATGCGACCACCAAAATGACAAGACTTGCTGGTATGGGCAGTAGGCGGCGTCTTAATTGCTACTACAGTTGGACCCCCAGACGAGGGTAGCGAAGAGACACAGTCAAGCGCATGCTTAAAAATTAGAAATATTAGAGGAAATCAAAAATACCCGTTTACTTAATTAGTTTTTTTTAACCGAGAAATCTTTTTTAATCACAATTAAAAATATTATATTGACAGCGACAGGAATTAACCTCAAAGTATGAAAATGATAAGCACTTAAATATTTATATATTCATATAGTTCCATATTACTTACTCCTATTTTTTTAAGAATGATGAGCTTTGTCAGACGCTTAACAAGAAATATAATTGTTAATATATAGTTTACACATATATAAATATATCCTCAGAGAGAGAGGGATTTCACACCCAACGAGCCCTGAGACTTTGACATTTGAGCGTAAGAATCACAACTTTATTCTGGATGAAGTCTAATAAGACTTGCTGGTATGTGCGGTAGGCGGGCGTCTTAATTGCTAGTAGAGTTGGACCCCAAGACGAGGCTAGTGAAGAGACACCCCAAGGCGCTGAATTGGTCAAATCAAACAGCGCGCGCTTCCCCCGACTTCCTGTTACGCATTTCCGTCCCTTTTCACGAAATCACTCCAACAAATATCCAGCAACCGAGAGTAAAGATGTTACACATAAAAAAAAGTTGTCGCAAGAAGTTGAATACCTTAACGAATTTTCTTTGTCCTGATTACAATGAAAGCAAAAAAGGCTCTGTTTAATGAATAATAGATCCCGAATCAACGAAGTATTTTAACACCTGAAAAATTGTTTTGTTAGTTTGGGTTATAGAAGAAATTGAATTTCTTTTGAAATGACATATCATTTTGTCCGTAATAGAAAAGACTTTTCTAATAAACAGCAAATTTCAGCCGATTAATAGACTTTACAATGTAGAAGAGTCATAAGTGTATCTTATCGCGTGCGTTTTTAATGGTACAGGAAATTCTTTTCTGAAACTCCTATCAAAGTAATTACATTTTCTAATGCTTCTCATTGTTTGGGAACTGTGAAAACATACCTCTTAATGCAGGATGCAGTATTTCCTTTTCTGCATAACGTTGAAAAAAACTCATTTGAGTCAGGAATCAAAAAAGACCGTCAAACATCTATCAGTCAATATTTTAAAATTTCCAGTTAACTGGAGCATCATAATTCGCTTATAGTATTTTCAGCTGCTGAAGAAAAATTGTGTATTTTCTAATTATGGATATTTTTTGTGTAGTTGCTTGTTATAGAATTTTCAAAAGGTAAACGCAAAAAATTTGTATTTTTTAGACACCGATGTTACGAATAATCCCGATTTAAAGAATAAAATATTAGGTCCTGATGAATTCAATAAATCGAGGACTAATTTTATCTTCATTGGGTCATAAGAAATTAGTGAATAGAGTACCAGCTCTCGTACATTTTCTTACCTTGATTATGTAGAAATTCGGAATGAAACGCCAATCGTCCTCTGCTTTTCTTAGTGTTAAGTGGATGAAAGCAAGTTAAAATCCGTTTTATAAAGGAAGTGGAAAATGAATCATTAGTTCCTTTTATGAAATATTTTGATTTACGTCATGGAATTGATTTCGTTTGTATAAAATATAGCCTTATTGGTATTTAACATGTCGTTTTTTCAACTAATATCTTTACTGAATATATCTTGTGATTATGATATCTGGATTTCAAAATCATTTAAGATGATAGATGACAAGATAATATTACAAAATCTTATCACAAGGATTCGATTTTCATCTTTTAACAACAGCATTATGCTTGGGTGAGTGAGTGAATATTACGTCACATTGTTCAGCTACACGAGGGATTTTGGCAGCGGACCTTGTAATTTTGAATCATGGTCAAGTGACGAGGACTCCATCTGAGTTGGCACCCCTCTCTTAACACCACAAACTTTATGCTGTAACAAATATGATTTGAATGATTTTTGCATCATTTGTTTATAATTAAGTGTTGTTTTGCAATTGAGAGAATTATGAGATCAACGACTGTTTAAAGAAATTATCCAGAAATAATATCTATGTAATAGGGCATTAAAATATTTTATAATCAAATTTTATAACATATGCAATATGCATAGTATCTAAAATTGGTAAAGGCTTTGGTACTTATCCAAATCCTATAATTTTTAAAGAATTCGAAGAGAGAGAGAGAGAGAGTTCCTATTTCAAACTTTTGAT
>BMAO01001932.1:0-19213 GCA_019973975.1 Trichonephila clavata
TTGAAGAAGTGGGTGGTCGTAAGATAGTAATTATTATTTCAAATTATGCTTTCGCATTGATAAAAATATTTAGTTCTTTTTATGTCAATTAATGTTTGTTTTGTATTTTAATTTATTTTTAAGTGTGGGATATATACTTTGGATAATTTTTATATATAAAATACTAATTTTAATTATGTACCTATGGATCTGTTTGGCGTGATTTCAAAACCTCTCCACAAATGAGTAGCATATCAATTGAAATCTTCCAAGTATTTTATCTTTTTCTGGTGATCCTAAATTAAATTAATAGATAATTTTTAACAGTCGACCATTTACCTAAAATCATAAAACATCGCCAAATGCTGCAATATGTATTCAACAAGGGAAAACCGTTCATGACTGTTTTTACACAATAATAATTTTTTTTGCATGACTGGGAGTTTTCCACTAAATAGTTGTTGAAATTTCTAAAAGTTGGGGGAATAACATTATACTCAAAGGATCTATTTTGTGTGATTTCAAAATTTTATTTGATGTTACTGTGAAATACAAATGGGAAAATTAAGATTTTCTGATGTTTGTTTTGGTATTTACATATCGCAACTGTATTGGCAACATTGTATGAAAGGAAGCACATGGTTGCCATTTCACCATGTAACGACACATACAAAATCAGGGTTGCAATAGTACCTAAGTACCTTTGGTTGGAACTGTTTTTTGGTGATTTCATCAAAATATTGAACTTTAATTTATTTTTGATAACTTTTTAACATTTAAGCTTGTTATAGGCATCTGTACCAGGTCACGCATTCCTGTGGCTCAGTCTGGTTTAAAGGAAAGAAAAAGAAAAAGCATACATTTCTAATAATTTTTAACCTCTTGCACTTGAGGTATGACTTTTTTGTTATAAAAAAATATGTGTGAATATACATAAACAAAACTTTTCTATAAACAGATTTCATTTGTAATTTGTTAACAGAATACTCCAAGTTATACGGTATTTTTTGTCCTGATGTTATGAATCTAAAATTATTTACATTGTGTGGAGGTGCGAAGTTTGAAAATAAATTTAAAATGGCTCTTCTTGAGGTCAAAGGGTTAATTTTAACAATGCTTATGGGTAGACATTTGTGTTGCTTCATTGTCTGTGAAGATACAAAAATTGTCTGGTGTGCCTACTCTAGAACAGCAGTTGCCAACCTTCAGCACTCCATGAACCATTCAGTGATAACTTTATAAATATGGCAGACCACTAAAGCTATATTTACGTCTATTTACATTTGCATACACCCGAAAATAAATTTCATGAAAAGCAATAACAAACCGACAATCAACAGACTGAAGTGTTTTGCCACTAATTTACTATGGTTACCCAAGTTGGCTTTCAAGTTTCGATGGAAAATCTGAAAAATTACTAAACTCAGGAAATTTGCTAAAAATGGTAACTAAAAGTTTTTATTAAAGTGTAATCCATAATATGCTTTTTCTTAATCATCTTTTTTTAAACTGAATCTTCACAAAAGGGTAAATAATATCTCAATTTTTCAGTGGACCATCAAAAATTTCTCACCAATTAGTGACTGCTGCTCTGGAACACACCCCCAACGGTATTTATGTACTAGCATCACCGTAACAAAATTGGTGCCATGCGTATTGCACCTTAATATCTAAACAATGAAGATTCTAACATTTTCATGAAAAAAAAATCAGATTTGGTTGGAAAATGGTGTGATTTGCATGGAGGCAATTTGGCTGTGCAGTGATGCTAATATTTAAATATCCAGACACCAAATAATTGTCCATGTGTGAAGCAGTCTGTGTCTAGATATAAGCCACTTTGTTTTAAGGATAGGCTCTTAAATTTGTTAATTACAACTGCTAATGCTAATCAAATAGTGAATTGCAAAAATCTTCCATCAATACTTTGTCATAGATTTCTGCTGCGAAATCTGTGTTTATATTTGAATTTTTCTTGCGTATTAGACTGAAAATTTCTTCAGCCCCTCATTGCGTTGGAATTGAGCTGTGTCAATTGATGTACAATAGAAGTTAAATATTTCATTAGCATTTTTTTATTTTTTCCCTTTCTTTCTGTTTCTGATTTTTCCTTTTTTTAATGTTTTGAAATTTTATAGGTTTTTGTTTTAACTTTTTTTCTCTTTTTAAGTGCAGTCAGTTAGCTACACTACATAAAAATAATGCCTTGCAGGAAATCAAATTTAAATTGTCATACTCACAAGGCAAAAACAGTGCAACGAGTGTAATTGCACATCAAACTGAGGAAGAACGGGCATCAGCAAACGAGAAAAGCAGACAAAGAATGGCATAAACAGATGCTGAGGGCGCAGCAGAGCAACAGGCAGCCAGGCTTGAGGATGCACATTTACGAGCACAGCATTCATGTTTTTCAACATCAGATCTGATCTGTTCTCAACAAAAGGAACACAGTAGGCTGCGAAGGGTCAACCAGAAACAGCACATCAGCATCAAACATGATTTTGTGATGAACAATCACACAATAACAGTCACCTTGCATTCTGGTACAACCCAGTGGAAGATTATAGGTTGAGCCAGCATGTTCTCATTAGTACAATGACTGAAGTGTATCCTTATTGCAATGCTCTGAAATTTAAGGGAGAAACAAAAGGAATGTTTTGTACCACTGGAAAAATTTAACTCCCTCACCTGGGAGAACCACCAGAGCCATTAAAAACTTTGCTTGCCAGATATACTGCGGAATCAAAAAATTTCCTATATAACATCAGGAAATACAATTCATGTTTCCAAATGATATTGTTTGGAGAAATGCGCATTTGTAAACACACCTCTGATTTAACAGAAATATCCATAAGCATTGTAAAACTAACCCATTGCCCTCCAGGAATCCAGAGTAGAGCCATTTAAAGTTTATCTTCAAACTTGAGGTCTCTACTATGAATACTATGTAAATATAAATTAAGGTTCATAACATAAGGACAAAAATAAGTTGCAATAACTTCAAGTGTTTGGTTAAATTATATACAAATGATATCAGTTAAGTAAAGCTTTGTGTATACATATCTATACATTTTTTTAAATAGAAAATCATACCTCCAATGCAAATATTTAAATATACTGAAAACACGTGCTTTCTCTTTAACCGAACTGAGCCACAGCAACGCGTGGCAGGGTACCAGCTAGTTATATATAAATTTCTAATATATGAAATCACGTTTTGTAGTGATATTAAAAAGGCATATTTAAATATTTGTATTGCTAAAAAAGGAAGATCGTAAATATTCGAAATTCCTTTGGTTTGATGTAGAAAATACGAGTAGAGAGTTTCGCAACAATATAATGTCATGGGCACAGATATTAAATGAGAAGCATCAATAATGGAGATCAGTTCTTAAGGGGTCTCAGGGGTGCTAACCCTTTTTTTTTCGAATTTTCGAAAAAAATATATTTTGTTCTTCATTTTTTTCCGAACATTTGGATACTAACCACGTGACAATACCCTAAAAACTTCGAAAGTTATTAAAAAAATTGCAAACAGCAATTTAATCATAACAACTTTTAAATGGACACATGCCACGCCCATTTATTTTTGATTTATGCTAACCTTTCATTTTTCTGTTTTTAATAAGCCTCATGAAATATTTTAAGCGCTTGAATTGATCAGAAGGAAGCCTGCAACTCAATACATTCATTCTGCTGTGTTTTGATTATGTTGTGTTTACTTTAGCACACGTTTTTTTAAAACACTTATCTAAATCAAAGATTTTTGTTGTTTTATTCTGAAAAGATCATTGGGCAATCTCCCCAAGAAAAGACTTAGAAGAAATAAATATTTAAATGTAAGTGACTCACATGTTACAGATATGAAAGATACGAGGAAGTGTGCAGAAATGAAAAGTACAAGTAAGTGTGCCGAAATGAAAAATGCTTCTAGTAAAAAAACCTTTCAGGAATTCAGACTTCATTAAAGTCAAATATTGTTAAGGTAAGTGAAAACTCCAAAGAATATCGTATTTTTGATTTTATTTCTACCTTTAGCTCTATTTTGTCAGTATCATGCTGTTTAAAATGTCCTAAACCATTAACAATTAATGAAAAATCCACTCGTGGTTTATGTTCGAATTTTGAAATACATTGTAAAAACTGTGGGAGTATTTGTATTTTTTCAAGCTGTGAAAACATTGGGAATAAAAATAATGCTCCAGAAATTAACAGAAGATCTATTTTAGCAATGAGATGCTTAGGTCAAGGTTTAGAGTCATTAAAAACCTTTTGTTCTGTAATGAGTCTTCCTAATCCTGTTGAACAAAAATCATATGATGTTATTAATAATAAACTTTCACTTGTTATGAAGGAAGTCGCCGAAGAAAGCATGAACAGGGCAGCTGTCGAAGAAAATTCTTCGCCACCTGATAACATTTTAACGGTAAGTGGTGATGGGACCTGGAAGACGAGAGGACATTCATCGTTGATTGGAGTATGTACTCTAATGGGGCCGAAACAGGTAAGGTTTTGGATAGGGAAGTGTTGTCCTCATTTTGCAAAGGATGCGACAGTTATAAAGGGGTAAAGTTTGGTATCAAGTACAATAAATGGCAAAGAGCGCATAAGATTTCATGTAGAAAAAATTATTCTGGCTCTGCTGGTAAGATGGAGGTTGACGGGATAATGAGGATTTTTAATCGATCAGAAAAGCTTCACAACCTGAAATATTTGAACTACATAGGAGATGGCGACACAAAAACATTCAATGCCCTTTCTGAAAACAAGCCATACGGCGATGACCATCTTATTCCGAAAATGGAATGTGTAGGCCATGTGCAAAAGAGAATGGGTACAAGACTTAAGAAGCTTAAATTAGTATATGGGAAGAAGAAATTATCTGATGGTAAAACTATAGGCGGTAAAGGTAGGTTAACTGATAGTTTAATTGATAAGCTTGCGCATTACTATGGTAATGCTATTCGATGCAATTCTACTAGTGTAAAGGAAATGCGGAAAGCCATTTGGGCTGTTTGGGGTCATTCTTGCAGCACCGATGATGAACCGATGCACTGATTTTGTCCTACAAATACAAATACATAGTGTAAGTATAATGCTGCAATTAATAATAATTTACAAAATTATAAACACAAACCCTCAGTTGCGAAAGCTGTTCGAGATGTAATTAAGCCTGTATTTGCAGACTTATCTCATCTGGCACTCCTGAAGAAATGTTTAGGAGGTAAGACACAGAATCCTAATGAAATTTTAAATTCATTAATCTGGAAGTTTTGTCCGAAGACGATTGATTCTAGCCTTCAGATTGCAGAGATTGCTGCAAATCTAGCAACCAGCATTTTTAATGATGGAAATCAAATACTTATTACTATTTTAGAGAAATTTGGCTTAAAAATTAACAAAAATGTTTGTGTGTCCCTGGCTGAACGTGACAATCGTGGAATCTTTATGTCAAGAAAGAGGAGCTCAGCGTCATCGTTTGTAGCTCGCAGAGCCAAAAAAATTAAAAAGAGTACAGAAATTGAGCTGTTTGAGCAACAGGAAGGCATATCCTATGATCCTGGAGCATTTTAGCATGTAAGTTTTAAAATTTATTTTCTCAAATTCAATTTAAAACTTTAAAGCCTTTTTTCTCAGTTTGTGTTTTTTTCACTTACGCGCATTGCGTTTCAAAAACTATCATACTTTGATGCATAAAACTTTACAGAATTATAAACTCTATCATAATCTTTAAATCCTAGCTATATTTGTAATTTTTTGAAAAATTTCAAAAAAATTAAATTTTTTGAAATTTTTTTTTAAAATGTACTTTTTTTATTTTTTAAAAATATTATTTTTTATTCTATTTATATAAAATCGCTACCATCTAATAAGGATATATTTGACTTTATAAATCAACTTATTGCTAGTAATTAGAATTATTATTTCAGAAAATATCATGCGCGTCGTAAAACTTACTATTTGTTTCTTACAAAAAATTTTCTTATATTTATGTGCTTATTATTTTTAAAATTATGATTATATTTTAGACATTTTATACTTTTTTGAAACTTTATTCCTTTATAAAAAATGTGTAAAAGAATCAAATTATTTCATTTTAACCTCAAAGAATTATTTCTAGTCGGAAGTTTTTCATATTTTGTGCTCTCGAAACATTTTTAACACCCCTGAGACCTCTTAACAAAAAACTTAATAGATTTATTGGTCCCAGTATTTTAAGACCTGTTCCCCTTCAAAGCGTGGTGCGCTACATTTGGAAGTACAGTGGTAACAAAGAAACAAGGTTTTCAACTGATAATCTTTAAAATATCTTGATCATGTAAATAAGGATGTAAACTATATAGTTTAGAATTTCTTTAAAGGCGTGAGTGAGTGAGGGAATATTAACGTCCCACTGTTCAGCTACACGAGGGCTTTTGGGGACGGTCCGCGTAATTTTGAACCATGGTCAAGTGACGCGGACGACACCTGAGCTGGCACCCCCTCTCCTAACTACCACACCACACCAACGGGAGAACGTTTGAGCTCTCGACAGATTTAACGTGCACCGAGGGTCTTCAGTGGTACTGGGATCGAACTCAAGACAGGCTACCCACTATCCAATGCGTAGACCACTTGGCTACCGCGACCACTATATATATACCTGGGGAAAGCTTAGATGACATATGACTTTTTTTTGTAAAAAGAACCATTCTAATGAACCGTGTTAAGGGGTAAAAATTCATTCTTTAACTGACTCTATTACACTAGGCAACAAAAACAACTTTTTGTTTGTCTCCTAGTTTTAAATAGTCTATTCTTACTAATTTTGGGCTGAAAAAAACGAATATGTAAATAAAATTTATTTATTAGCTCTTGTTTTTAAGATATACCGCAACCAATTCATCAGTTTATGGGGAAATTTGATTAACTAATAAAGAATGCAATAAGTCATGTTTTAACAAACAGTGTTGACATCGGAAGACAGTAGTATTTTTTAGTTTATTTCCTGTGAACATTTCCTTTTGGTGAGAACCTCTTGTATGTCGAAACCCGCGTATCCCTTATAAGTGTCCAGAAGTAGTCTGCGAGCATTGACTCATCCCAACAACCCCAATATATACGTTCCAATGCTGCGATATCTTGTTGAAACCTTTCACTGGGCCCATCGCTCACAGCACCACAGTTCTTAGGGAGAAAATCAAGATGGGAATGTAAAAATGGGTCTTTAAAGACCTGTTGCATCTATTTGTAGGAGTTCTTTCACCAACTGTTGATAGTTCTCATCTCTTTTTATACCTAGAAATCCTCGTACCACACTTTTAAAGGCTTCCTACAGGAAGCTTTCTCTTTCCCTTCCAGAATTTGATCCAAAGTGGGGTCCTTCATGATTTTACGTATTGGAGGGTCCACGAAGATTCCCTCCTTAATCTTTGCATCACTCATTCTTTGACATTTCAATCTAAGGTATTGTTGGAAAGCCTCTTTATCCTTGTTCATGATTTTCAAAAAGTTCGTGAATCCCAGCTTATTGTGCAGGGGTGGAAACAGAATGTCATTTGGGTTTACTAGAGGATCATTTGGCACATTTCTCTCACCGGATTTCAGATTTCTAGACACGCCATTTTCTTGTATATAGTTTCGATCTCTACTGTCCCATAAACACAGAAACTGCAGTACTTGATATAGCATAACTGCATTCCTATGAGAAAAGCAATGACTTTCAATTCATCTCAGATTTGCCATTTATGGTCCTTGTATTTTATTTATAGAAGTAATTTCACATTTGCATAGGTTTCCTTCCTCATGAATGGAATGTTCGATGGGAATGGGAAGAAGAAGGTTGCTGTTGTGTATTAATACTGCTGGAAGAGTCTATAAACAACTTCCAGTTATTTGAATCATAATTGTTCATGAAATTCATCAAGACATTGACATCAATACATGCAACCACATGTTCTTCTCAAAGAAATTAAGAAGATTCGTTTCACGAGTCCTGTACTCTGTAATCTTGACGCCTGGTAGGAGTAGATTCCATTGTGTGTACTGCAGTCTGGATGCAAGAAGATCTGCCTTCTGCTTTGGCAAATCAGGATCTCTTACGAGGTCACGTAATTTTGCTTGATTTAGTTTGCGGGATTCATTCAAATCTTCTGCCTCGAAATCTGGGTCATGGGATGTCCCAAGTTTAATGAATTCTTCTTTAACGTAATCCTTTTCAATTTCATACTTTTTAGGTGGGTCAGGAATTGGCATATCAGCTGTGTGAGGAACCGGCTGAATGGCCGATGGAATCATGGGTACTGCAAACGATCTATCTTCTTTCCAGGCCACCCCATGTTCATGGGGGGGGGGGCGTCATACAGAAATAACAATTGTTGACATGGTTAGATGGCTCACGCCAAACCACGGGTACAGCAAACTGCATTGCCCATTTTTTCCCCACCCAGTCACTCTCGCAGTCTCACTGAGCAAGAGTTACAACAAACGTGGGGCCCATGGTTTATCCTGTCCACTTCTTTCACTCCCGGAGTAAAGGAAGTAAGTTGTCTTTGCAATTGGGCTGATGATTCGCTTCTAGGCTGCAAAAGTCATTTCACCACAAACGTAATAAAAGTTGTCTGGGTCATTAACATAGTTTTATGGCACATTCGGATCTGAATGCAGAAAATTGAAAAATTTGAGTAATTTATTCATGTAAAATTGCTTTTTAACACTTTTTGGTATAATGTAGTTGTTCTACGTAACTGGTACAAGTAGTCTTAATAACCTAAATATAGTTGAGTTGATTTACTTTGAGTTGTAAGTCGAAAAACACAGAATGTCACTTGAATCATGTACTATTGTCTGTTCTTTGTTCTACTGATGCTCTAGGTTACGCTCAAAACACACCTGAAGAGGTGGCGCTGTTACTCGCCTTTTGTAAAGTTAAAAAATCGATCCTGAGGCAAGTGCTTCCACCTACCCGATCAAATGAACATCACAAAAATTATACACAGAAAGTAAAGATGAGGAAAAGTATAGCTTTTCATGAGTAAGGAGGAGTTCTGATTCTTGAAGACAAGAGCTAATCTGAAGTTTTTATGGTGATTTTCGTGTTTAGCGGGCCAAAATACTTCATAATAAACTATTTTTAATCCCGAAACATTTTTGGTGCTACCTAGTGTTATCTAAGTAACATTCTTGTCCTGGGTTTGCATCTACAAATTTTGTTTTCTCCGACGTACTGCATAAGTTAAACATATCATACATACTACGCCAGTGATTATTTTGCACTTAGCTTTTTTATTTTCTAAGCTTTTAGTATAAGAAAAAAATGTAAAATGCATTACAGACAGTTGCACACACAAGGGGGGTGTCCATGTGTCCGAAACCCGCTCCCCATAGCCCTTGACTTTTCCCCCGACTGATTATAATTTTCTATAAATATATTACATAAAATTTAATTAAGTATTTTTTATTAATAACTTGTTTTATTAATCAATACCAATTATTTATTTAATAATTTATTTTTATGGGTTTTCTTTGTTCTCAATAATCGATAAAATCAAACGAATATGTTTGGCGGCATATTGGGGTATATACGAGAATGATGGACTTTTAACCCTGGATCCCCCCCCCCCCCGAAAAATTCTTGTGCACGCCGCTGATTACTGGTATATACTTTTCTTCACGAAACTTAAAATAAATTCAGATACAGGATTTTCAGGAAGTTATGCTTAAACTTAAGTTATGCATAACACTCTTTTCCAATATATATATAAACTCGAAATACAAAATAATAATCAAAAACTTTTCTGCTTAGAAAAGAAATGAATATGAAACATTTTTCTGTCCAATAGAAAGCTTATTTAAAGTTCAAAAACATTTGAAATTTTGAATTTGTATATAAATATTTGAACAGCTATGAAAGTCGGATTGAAATGGATGTGATTGTTTATTTACTCCACCCTCTGATGCATCACGAGGACATCTGGTGACGGATCTCGTCTTTTTGAATCACATTCAAGTGTCGAAGCCGAAACCCCAGCTGACACACCTCTCTCCAGGAATCTCCAACGGGGGAAGGGGGACTTTGATCCCCGACGTAATACACTCACTTCCAAAAGTTAAGCACGGAGAGGAAAATGCTAATTTCCGGAATCCAACCAGAATTGAAGAGGATGCAATCCGCTGCAGAGGTAGATGGAAGTATGCAAATATGTTAAATAACAACCAATCGTGCTTTCATGTCTAGAAATATGCAAAAAGGGCAGTCTTATAAGAAGCCAGCTTTATGAAGGGTTACAGAAGTTGATTAAAAGTAATGATAGAAGGTGTTTAAAACTTTCGTACAATTTTTTTTCAAGGCATACGTGTTTCTATGATTTCAGGGATTTCATTAGGATACCGCTCCAATCTGCGCATCTTCCAACGGGGCTCTGTGACGGCTGTCCGGTATCGAGATGAAGTCCTAGAACCCATTGTGAGATTGTACGCTGCAGCAGTTGGCCCTACTTTTGTTTTAATGGACGATAACGCACGTCCCCATAGAGTTGACATCGTCGATAACTACCTGGAGAGTGAAGGGATTGCGCGTATGGAGTGGCCAGCATATTCGCCTGACCTTAATCCCATTGAAAATCTTTGGGATGCTCTAGTCCAGGGGTCGGCAACCTGTTTGTCCTTGAGGGCGCAATACTAAATTTGAAAATCACCGAGGGCGCATATTTTACAGATAATCAACAGATATAAATAGGCATTAAAAAAACAGATTTTTTTATAACTTTATTTTGTTGATGTCATACATAATAATACATATAATTCAGTGTGAAACTTGGGTGTCCATATTTTCAGCTAATTTCTTATAATTGGGGATATATTTAGAGTTCTCGGTCCTTAAACAATTATCTAAATGTGAGTCCTTAAGCTTTGTTCGGTATTTTGATTTCAAATATTTCATATTTGAGAACAAAGATTCGCAATTGTATGTTGTTGCACAATATGAATAAATTTTTAGCGCACATTTTTCCTTAAAATAGGATACTTATTTTCATCGACTAAGTTCCAAAACATTTTATCATTACTATGCGCTTTTAAAATAATATCATTTTGCAAGTTTATTATTACTAATTCTAGGTCTTCGATATTATGAAGCTCGAAATACACTGAAACTATTTCAAGGACATCATCTTCAGTAACATTGAATGGATTTATGAAAAATATTAGAACGGGTTCAAATGCTGCAAAATCTTTAAATGTAGAAGAAAACTCTTCCATTAGCTTATCTATAATTTCTAAATATTGTGTAGCAGTAAAATTTTCATTATTCCAATTTAAACTCTCAACAGTATATTTTATATTTGGGAAATGTGATAATGATTTTTTCAATAGATGGGATTTCAACAACACTAACTTGCATTTGAATGCATTTACTGCACTAATCATGTCAGCGATATGCTGATTTTTCCGTTGTATTTTTAAATTTAATTCATTCAACTTTGCCGTTATATGTGTCAGAAATCCGAGGTCGATTAGCCAATCCTTATTTTCTAATTGCTCGTAAAATTTGCCTCTCGATGCAATAAATTCCTTTATTTGTGGCAAAAGCATGATAAACTGTTCAAGTATTTTACCTCTGCTCAGCCACCTCACTTCAATATGTAAACGAAGATCTGTGAACTGAACGTCCTCATCTTCTAAAAGTAATTTAAACAATCTGTGTTGCATAGCTCCCGATTTTATGGGATTAATAATTTTTGTTACTATCATAAATACGTGTTGAAAACCGATTGTTTTTGCACATAACATTTCCTGATGTATGAGATAATTATTAGAAATAAATTTCGGAAATAAGGAATCCTGTCTACATAAGGCAATAAATCCGTTTTTCTTACCAGTCATCGCTGATGCCCCGTCTGTTGTAATTGACGATAACTTTTGTACAGGTAATTTTACATCTGTTATATACTTTTTAAAAGTAGAAAAGATATCTTCTCTGGTGCTTCCCTTTAATGGCAGAACTTTAAGGAATTCTTCTTTTGTTGTAAAATCAGAAAATACCATCTTCACGCAAATTTCTAATTGTGATATATTTGTCACGTCTGTCGATTCATCCATCTGTAGCGAAAAGAAAATGCAATTTTCCATATCATTTGCTAATTCTGCCTCCAAATTCTCCGCAATTACTTCAATTCTTCTAGTAACAGTTCGTGCTGATAATTGCAACGTGTTTATAGCTGAAACTATTTCCTTTTTATTTTTAAACTCTTCAAAAAGTGAATCAGCAGCTTTTAACATGGCTTCTTTCACTAATTCTCCATCTGCAAACGGTTTTTTATTCTTAGCTAGCAAATGCGATATTTTATATGACGCGATCATTGCTGCTTTATGTTGTTGCAGTGGTTTAGTAAAAAACCTTTGCTGGTTAGTTATTGAAGATTTTAAAAAAATAATTTTTTTTCTTCTAATTTCAGAGTTCATTGGATAGTCACTATCAAAATTGGTATGAACGGTCTTAAAATGTCGTTCAATATTACTTTTCTTGGGAATCGCAACACTATTATTATACAACAAACAAATACACTTCCCTTTGTAATCGACGAAACAATATAGATGTTCCATTCATCGTTAAAATAATATGTTCTTTTTCTTTTACATTTATCTATGAAGGGTTTTAAAAGAAAAGAATTATTTCGGATTACTTGATAGTTTTAAATGCACGGTCTACGCGTGGTCTATTCGAAATACGATCACACACTAACAAAAAATACGTGCGTGCTATTAGATACGCTCAAGGTTAGCAAACTGCTAATCTATGCACAATCCTAAACTCAGCTACTACTTGCTGTATATCGCCGTTTGACAAGAGTGGAAAAAAATCAATATTACTATTCAAAATAAGAGAGACATTGCAACAACCTCTCCCTTCGAAATCTAGTTTTATTCTGCCTAATAAAAAATAGTAATTATACTGATCTAAGCAATAAATTAGAAGCGAGCACTCTGGCACCACATAGACAAAACAAAAAGGGAAAGTTTTGCTTCAAGAGTAAGTAAATCGCTCTGGCTATCATACATTTACATTAGTTCAGCGAGGGCGCATTAAAAATCGATCGGGGGCGCCATGGCGCCCGTGGGAGCCGCGTTTCCTACCCCTGCTCTAGGCCAAGCTGCATCTTCACGTTTCCCACCTCCAGTCACTCTTATTGAGCTGGAAACTGCTCTACAAGAAGAATGGTATTTGCTTAATTCTGCTGTGGTTGACCACCTAATTGAAAGCATGGTCAGAAGGTGTAAACTTTGCATACAGATGAGGGGGGATCACATACCCTGTTAATGTCCTTTTTCTCATTTTATGCTGTTTATTTTCACTTTATACATAATTCTGTTTAAGTCTCCAGTGTGACATGATCTGATAACTTACAAAATTTTAATATTGTTTTTATTTCTGTATATAATTATTGATTTTGTTTTATGTATAAATATATATGCTACTTTACTGCCAAATTTTGTGTCAATCAAAGCAGTATTTGTTGATATTTTTCCATTTTACATCTTCGTGCTTGACTTTTGGAAGTGAGGGTATTTAACGTGCGTTAGCCATTTGCCATATCATTGGCCGAACTTTTCTTAGCCCTCTTTTAAGAATATTCCTACCAGTGATATAAGAAAGACCTTTTAGCTACTCAGTGGAATGTAAACTTTGGCTTTTAACCTCTTTCCGTCTTTTCCTGAGATGAGCTCGGACAAGCGAAATGCACCATTCTGGCTCATCCCGAATGTAACTAGGGCGCAGCGAAAATTTACACTGTGCAACCTGTCTTTCTCGCATTATTTTACGTGTGCCTTTTATAGTTTCGAATAATTGAAAAGCATCCCTCGGTGGTGTTTTCTGCAAAAAGAGGACGTCCTTCTGCTGAGTACCCTCCTTCTTGCTTGTCTGAAAGACACTTTGTTCACTACAACAGAGAAGAAAAACGAATCCAACACGACAATGTTTTTTTTGTTGCTAAAAAAAGACAGTAAAAGGAAGAAGAGAAACAAGACTCTACTGTCCAGTTTGCAATGTTGGATTATGTGCAATACCGTGTTTTCAAATTTATCATAAATGATCAAATTCCTATTAATAATTTCAAAATCATTTATGTAAATGCAAAAGTTTTAAAAAAATTTGTAATTCAAGAAAAAAGCTAGGTATTCTAAACTTTATATTCATAGTTAGCGGGAATTGACTCCAAAGACTAATGATTTCTGCCATACAGAAAACCACCTTTACACAGGTAAATTATTCATTTAAATAGATTTTTTTAACACTAATTTTTAGAAAATTTAGCATGCGAATGGTACTATTATGTTTAAAAAGATATGTATGTTTGAAAATGAGCTCTAAAAAATTGACATTTTTTGATCCATAATCCCGAAATAAAAGGAGCCAGAAAGGGGTTAAACCAGTTCTTCCGTTCAAAGAAGAGATGAAAATCACTCAGCTTAAGTAAGAGCTTCATATCACAGGATCAGACATGTCATTTAAGCTGCTCTAGTAGCTACTGTGTTATAGCAGTATTGTGATATGATTGTCATAAATGCATTTTCATATATGAGGTCAATTCCAGACGTCAGCATTTTTTTTATTTTAATTATTATGCTGTACTACTTTCTTTGGCCCGAAAAAGGCGATTAACACTCTACAAATCGTATCAGGTTATGGTTAGAGAATTGCGCATTGTCACCGAGCATTTCCGTTTTAATGAAGTGTTCCGAAATGGCCATTCATAATTACATAATTAGAAAAAATGATTCAGACAAAATGCAACGATCTGCAAGAAAAAAATATTTTGACAGCATAAGCCAATCGTCATTAACAAAAAAGGGTTTTTCGAACTTTGAAATTTCAAAATGCTTCAGCAAGAAAAGTTTCCTAATCTGGAAGTATCTTAAGTTAAATGCGACGCAAAATTTATAAAAATGAAGAAAACACACAAAATAGTATCGACCAGAAAGGTTGAAAAGGATTAAAAATGTCATGTATTGGAGCGACAAATGGATACAAATCATATTTTATGATGAATATAAATGTAACCATAGCTTCAAACATTATTGAAAGAACTCCAAAAAGTAAGCGAAAGAATGCTTCAGTGAACTAAAGGAAGGAGGAGGATTCCTATTTATTTATGGAGCCTCAGAATGAGCTGTGATAAGGGCACTGATCATTACCAATCCATGCTACATGATCATCTGATGTGGAATGAGCCTTTATTAGATAAATGGATGTTTCAGCAAGGTGCACCTTTCCGTATACCTATATCCCTACATGAATGGTTTGAAAAAGAAAAGTTAATGTTTTACATAGTCAAGTAGAAGTTGAGACGTACACCGAAAACTTTTTGAGGTACACTATGTCGCAAAATTTATGGTAATAGTAGAATGTTTTTATCTGCCAAAAACTGAAAATAGCCATTGTAAAATAATGAGAAAAATATTTAAAATTGAGTTAAATCACCTAGTTATTCCAATGAAACAAGAGTGTTTGAAGTTATTGGGGAAAATAGAAGACCAATATCGCATTAATTTTCGAACAGATTTTTATTTCCTGACAAGTGGTCTCATAATTATTTAACAGAGAGTGTTTTTCATTTAAATTATTATTTTTAACTTCATTATTTTTGCATCATTCGAAATATTGGAGCCAATTATTAGAAATATGCTTTAATATCATATTCCATGTGTTTAAATTAAAATTATACCCTTTTTTTACTTCATAATTTACAAAACGAGCTGCTTAATGGACTGTGTGTACGTATATACAATTGACTCCCCAAAATGAAACATCATGAAAAGAGCGTTCGACTCAAAAATTTTAGAATGGCATTTTGAAGTACAAAGATAACTTTTTCGTTGTTTTGCATGAGGAGCTTCACTATGCTTCAAAGAAGATGCGAAGTCATTTAAAGCCCGTATTTCGAAGTTCAACTGAGGAAGAATTGCTGCCTGTAGAGAATTTGGATTATTCTCCCTAGAAATTGATAATCATTTCAAACGTAACGAAGCAATAGCAATGTGGATCAGTAATCAATGAATACTGAATGAAATGGTCAGTCAATGCTGTATATCTGAGTTTTTGGAATAGAGCTTGTCACATTCCAACACAATAATGCGCGGCCACGCGTGACAAGCAATGTTTAAGACTTCGTCCACCAGATTGTACTGTTGCCTTCGCAAGTCTATTCTAGCCTATCGAAAAAATCTGTTCGATGATAAGTGAATGAGTGACTTGGCACACACAACATGCTGTTACACCAGATCGACTTCGGCAATGTGGGGAGGCTGCCTTAACTGGCATATCATCCCAACATTCAAAGTCTCTTTCGTTCAGTGCCGAGGCGTGCAGTGGTGGCCATTGAAAAACGTGGCCAATACTCATTTCATCACCATCTTTTTGACCTCAAGGATGTCTGTATTTCCAATCTTTTCGTCTTTCTGTGAGATCTCTCTAATAAATTTAATTTTAAAAGCTCTTATCTTTTTGAGTATTGCATCTGGAATGGTCGTCAGTAGACACACACACGTATGCACGTACTGAAAGAGAGAGAGAGAATGTTAGAATTTAAGAAAACAATGCATATATAACACCTATCAAAACAATAATACAATAGAACGTTGCTTCTTGATAAGAATCTCTTTTTTCGTAAATTCGAGAAAAAATCCTTTTGGTATGAGTTTTTTTACTCTCACATTTTCCCTACCCAAAATCCTGTCGGTTCGCTATAATAATTTCAAATCAATAAACTATGCACTTCCTTTTCTTATGGATTTTGTTTATATATTTGGTCTAACTTTCTTTTAAAATATTCTTTTTATTTCAAACAGACACAGACACACAGACACACGCACACAGACATACAGACACGCACACACAAAGAATCTAATTGATATTGTGACAAGGAAACCGCGTTATATCGTTCAGTCCGCTTGAAACACATTGTCTAAAAGAGCTTTTGAACTGTTCAAGTATATTAATAGCGTTATAAACTAATATTAGAACTTTTCGTTGCAGAAATAAGATTACTTTAATGATACCAGATTTTCCCGTAAATAATGAAGAAACATAATCAATTGACATAATTATGAAATGGTCTTTTTTACAAAAATAGAAACTAATTTTTTTATTCATTTGATGAAATATTCTGTTTTAAAATTATTATTTCATGACTCATTCCCTCAAAGTCATTTTGTGAAAAGTTTCTCTTCCTCCAATCAAATACTTTAAAATTAGAGAAAAAGAATTACGTACTATTACTATTTATACATAATAAATAAGCTTATAAGTGAGGGAAAAAAATTCGTTTCCAAATTTATTTCTTTATATTGAGAGAAGAGCAGGTGGTGAAATAAAACGCTCCAAATATATCCGTGTAGTTTGTTTTTATATTCATGCACTTATTTCTTCAGAGGAATGCTGTAGCAAGCTGTTGAGAAACTGCCTCAAAAATATATGAGTTTTCTCATAATAAATGTAAAAAGAAAAGGAAAGAAATGGGACCAAAAATAAAGAACAAAAATTCGTCAAATGATTTTAGCGCCATATATTGTCTTTCCGAATTCGGAGCGATTTCAAATAGTTAAAAAGTCTGTACGGTTCTGAAATGAACTTGAAGGAAATAACAAGTTTTCCCAGACTTGTGAAATAAGCCAGAACCATTCTTGCTGAAGTTAGCTACTTCAGAAATTCCTATTCACGCGTCCAGCGCGCGCGCATAACAGTAAAAGAAAGAGAAAAAAACCACTTGGAATTTAATCTTGTTTGTATGAGCAAAAGCATTAGTGTAACTCTAAAGCAGGGATCCCTTTACTTTTTCGATCGATTAATGAAGCATAAAAACAAAAAATTTTATCAGTCGCTTTCCCGCCATTACATGGTACATAAAGTATGCTTGTGAACGACCCACCAAAAATTAAAGCATTTGTTATTTGTTTATTTTAAACAATACCCACTTTAAAAACTAAGTTACAAATTTACGTCAGATGTTAATGCGAGTGAATGAATATTAACTTCGCCCTGTTCAGCTACTCGAGGACCTCGTAATTTTGAACCATGGACAAGTGACGAGGACATCACCTGAACTCTGGCACCTCCCTATTCTAACTCCCACACCATGCCAGGATGTTTGAGCTTCAACAGATTTAACATGCATCCCTCCCCTACATGGTGGATCTTCAGTGATACTAGACTCGAACTCATGACACGCCGGCAACGAGTCCACTAGGCTACAGTGGCCATAGAAGTTAATGTTAGCAATGTGCAGTAGTTTCTTAAGCGTTCATAAGTACGTTCTTTGCGAAGGCTTAGATTTCTTTGTTTTTGTGTAAAGCCGCAATATCTGAGGGGTCGTAGTCACTAATTCAGGCCCGGTGTTGTTTCTGTTGATTCATGGGTTTGAATCTTTCTATCATTAAAAGCCCGCTGTGTAAAAAGGCCGATGCGCGTTAAATCTGTCAAAGTTAAAAGTTCCCACGTTGATTTAGCTTGAAAATTTGAACTATGGTCTACACAGTTCAGATGTTGACATCGTCACTTGATCATGGTTCATAGTTATGGAGGTCCATCGCCAATAATGTATTGCTCCTTCTAAATGAGACTTCAAAAAAACTCGCATTAAATAATACACGATGAAACACTCAGTAGTGATCAGCTTCCTATTTCTTGGGTACACGTAAGAGGACCCACGGTCCAACTTTAGAGGTTACTGCTCTAGAATATAGGTTCCCAAACTCTTTGCCATCACCGTCCACTTATGAAGTAAGGCAAATAAATAAAACTACTGCTACATCCATTGTAACAGTTCTCCTCACTGAAACCATTTGATATTTTTGAAGCAAGAAGTAGCTGATTAGACATTATAGCATTTGTTTTTAAATTAATGGAAAAAATAGATGTCCAAATATGTGCTACACCTTGGAGTAAAGTATTCTGCTATTATACCTATTTTATTGCAAAACATAACTCATATCCACGTTTTTGCAAAAAAAAATAGAAACACCATGAACGAAGTGGTTGTTTTTAACGAAATTAAATATGTGTACAGCTCATACACAGATAATAAAATGATAAAAAAAATCAAGGTTATAGGGCCCATCCACGGCTCCCGATTACAGTTTGAATGTTCAAACCAGTAGTTGGTAGAACCACCTCTATCGGCGATACATGCTTGTATAAGCCTCGGTAAAGGGTAATAGAGGTTCCTAACGTTATCCTGCAATACATTCTGCTAGGCAT
>BMAO01001933.1:0-36713 GCA_019973975.1 Trichonephila clavata
CAATTTTGCTCGTAATGCTATATGTGTATTAAGCAAAACCATTTTTTTCCATTTAAATTCATGCAAAGTACGGTATGCATTTCATACTAAAAACAACATTTAAATATTATATGTATAACGGTTATACAAAGACTATTACACAGGTTCCACCTAAAGTTTGCCTTAGTTATAAAAATTCGTTACAAGCTACCAAGGGAAACACACGTGGGCATTTACTAAGGTATATAATCCTATAAAAATTAATAACATTACTGAAAATACATTCTAGCAAACATATGTCTAATTATAATAGTTTGAAAACAATAAATATTTATAACGAGGGCAAAAGACTTAGGGTTTACATACAATGTAAAAGAGTGGGAGTTATATTTAGCTTTGTTTTTCTATCACTGTCTAAAATTACCTGAAATGTGAGTTTAATTGTCATAAAACAAAACAAAAATATCGAAGCAATTACTATGTTATACATGGCAATAAACTAAACTCAGTGGCGCAACAGCCCATAAGGGCCAAGTGCCCGTATGAGTATTCGTGTCCTTGAGCGCTGAGTTACATGAGGAGATGTTCCGGCAAGGTGGTCAGTCTCACACGAAACCCCAGTTTTAAGTTGCCAAACAAGCTTAGTACTCATTTATCGACCCACAGAAGGGCTGAAAGGCTGAGTCTACCTTGTCTCTTGAAATTTGAACCACTGACCTTTGGCGTGAAAACGTGATACTCCACCTCTCAACCACTGGGCTTCATATATGACGCATACCTAATTGTTTTTTACTACAAAGTTGTTCAAGAATGCTTGGATTTTGCAAAATTTAAGAATTTATATGGTTACATTCTATGGTATAAATAACAATGGAATGTTACCATTAAATGATTTGTATCGCTAATTAATGTCTAACTGGGGTGATGCTTTTCAACGTACAATTCAATGATTTTCTATGTTTTCCCAATTTACGCTATTGAGCCAGATCATTGTTATTTTTCCCCTGCTTCTTTGGCAAACTGTGATCTATAGTTTATCCTTCCATAAACTCTTCAGTGATCAACTATTGGTTGTGTTCTTTCACATGCTCATAGATTTCATTTTTTTCAACTCCTAGTTCCATGATGCTACACTTAGCTAAAAATACAATATCTTTTAAGATTTCTCAGGACAATTAACATATATCTGTGCACTCGAAAAAATATCCTTCTTGAAACCATGTAACTTAGCAAAAAAGCAAAAAAATCATTTGAAATTTTTATCACATGATAATCACATATATTTACATTCGTTCTCAAATTTCCGGAGAATTAAAAATTTTTTAAAAATTTATAAGGAAATAAAAAAAAAGGAAAATTTTTCAAAAATTTGAAAATTAGTATTTTACAGCACGCAAGATTCTGAAGTACAAAATTAATCAAAATTTACAAAATTAACTTTACTTGGTATAAAAATGTTCACTTTCAAAGCTATACAAACTTTTAAAAAATTTAGAGAAAAAAATATATTTTTAAATACAATTACAACGAAATTTTAAAATTTTAAGGAAAAAAATTATTAATTTTTTTTGAAAATTGAAGTATAAGTTATGAAGAGCCATATTTTGAACACGTGTATGAATGTTCAAATCGATCTCATAAACAGTTTCTGAGAATTTCTGCGCGCAAGCTAAAATTTGTTGTTTTGAGAAAAAGAAGTTAAAGAGAGAGAGATACGAGAGAGATAGGGATTTTGTTTAAATTTCTCTAGTTATTTCTCAATAACTTGGGAACTTTTTAAAGTATCAACAACATTTTGGTATCAAAATGCTCAGAAATGTTAAGGCTTTAACATATATTTTTTTTTCAAAAAATGGAAAAATTTGCAATTTAAGAGTCCTTAGACCCTTAAAACAAGCTCCAAAAATATTGTATCAAATCCCACAAATTAACATTTTATAACACATTCCAATCAAAGCATCTTTCAGATACAAAGAGGAGAGGATGGTTCTCTTGGTAACATTTTCTAATGTTTCTTAGCACATCTTGCGGCATACAATGACGTGAATGTGACTTTTCCAAAACTTTCAAAAACCTAATTATTCTCTTCAATTACCTCAAATAGACACTCAAAGAAAGTTATTCTTATTATCTCGTGGTTGCCTACTAAACATTTCCTCAAAGTTAACAATTACAAGGTCATTAAAAACACTCTGATTCTGGCGGGAAGAATACTAAACCTAGATTGATGCAAAATAGGCACATCCCTCTCATCATCATTCCCTGTATGAAACGCCACTCATTAAGTGAGAATTTTTTTAACAATTTATTTTGCTCATTATGCAAATGAATAATTATTAGAAATCATTTAGCAAGATTAGACTTTAGCATGATTTTTTACGAATGAAGAAAATCGGAATAATTAAGTCCATAAAATTTATTGTTTCATGATATTTTGTATTCATTTCAGATTTGTAAGAATATACATAGATACATATATTTAGATTGCATAGATACATTTCTTTTAAATATACTTGTAGTTCTTCTCTTAAAAGATTTATTAGTGATTTTCAACTCCTTGATCGTTTGTATTGGTCAGTTCAAAGTGATCCCTTAATTATAGTTGTATGTTACTTATCAGATATTATTAGACTAAAAATTCTAATTTATTGAGAAATCATTGTGCTAATGATCTTTGTTAATTTGAGGCTCTTGACAACATGGCGCTATCTATAGCATCATATAGCTTTAAGTCAAGTGTAGTCAATCTTATTTTAGTTTGTAGATCCTCTCATTCTTAACTTAATGTATGTGGATCCCTACACATACATATGCTACAAATTTATTATAAGCGCAATAGTTTTAATTCTAACCACCCATGGTTGAATTTTGAAAAGAAAATTATAAAATAAAAGAAAAAATATAGTCATTAAAAATAAACTGAAAATATGTACTTTTAAATTTCATTTAGATCTATCCTATCTGCACTACTCCTCAACTTTGGTGCCGCATTTGTTTGTACATATAAAAACTTATTTCACTAAAACAAAAAAGACAATTTCCTTACAACCATCGTATGTTTGCAATAGAATGAAATAACTATAACTGATTGATTGACCTTCTAGCTTAAATAACGATTCATTTGAGAATTTTATGTGGATAGAATGACTTTTTTAATCTAAAAAGACTAAACTACATTGACATATAAAAATAAACTTAACAAAAAAGGGTTATATTACTTGAATATCTACTAACGGTTATTTTCTTGACTTTTTTCACGATATGTTTGTTACATTATATAAAAAAATATCACCTTATCTTGCAACCATTGGTTTCTATTACAGACCCTGAAGTACATTTTTTCTTCTTCTGCACTTTTTAATTTCCTATGGTTTCTGATTAGGAAAATATTCTAAGCAAGTCATAAATGGAAACTAACAAACCCCTTTTATTATCTTTAACTTATACATGTGTTAAATGCTAAAAAAATTTTACACACACACGCACAAGTGACTACAATTTAAGTGATTACATTTTCATTTTATCTAGAATAATCATTGGAGATTTTTTTTTTCTTTTCTTTATCTCTGAAATGTTATTTCAGTAAAACTATGTTTGAAATTTCCAGAACAAATTAATATTCAGATAATGTTGTAACCTGTTCTTACCTATTCCTATGCACATCGATATGTAATATCTTCATTCAAGTAAATAATTTCTGTTTATATTACTTATTTTCTTCATTTTATTTTCTTTCTTTTTGGTAAGATCTCATGTTCTCACGTCTTTAAATTACATAATATAACAAAAAAAGTATTGTATTGGAATTTAAATGATGCTGTGTGTTCTTACGCTACATCATTGGGAAATAAAAATTGCTTATTCACAGTTAGTAAAAACTGCTTAGTTAAAAAAAAACGTTTTAAATTAAATGAAATTAATTGTGAGAGAAATTTTCATATTTACTTGGAATACTGAAAATTTAAAAAAAAATATATATATATTTTGTTTCATTGGGTTATTTTTTAAATAAAGTAATATCTTATCGGAATCATTTTGACACTTAATTATATTTTACTTTTACAAAAATAAAAATGCTATGTAAATGATCAAGCACCTATTTCATCAACACACTCTGAGCGAAATAAAATTAAAATAGATATGCAAACATATAATGACGCGAAAACATGTATTTTAACATTAAGAACTTCAAATATTAACGTTATGGAGGAAAAGTGTTTTTGAGTAATGAATAATTGAAGAAATAAATTGCTAAGCTGACACATTTCATACAGAATAATTAATTGCTTACTTAGAGTAGATGAAAAAAAAGAAGGATGTGACCATTCAGGACAAAATTTCCAGTTTTTAGATACATTGATTATTATACTGAATCTCACTATATGTTTTCAATCTTTGAGAATTGCCACAACATAATACTCAAGCCATCCCTTTTAGATAACATTCATTAAAGAAATAATTGTTTCACAGATAATACGAAAACAAGATGAAAAAGAATGCAGTTTATTAATTGAATAGGCCATAGTTACAAAGTATAGCAACATTTCTGATTTTCGTTCAAAAATAATTAATTTTTTTGTTAAGGAAATGTATTAAATAATTAATCTTCTTATTAATGAACTCTTAAAGAAAGTAACAAGGAGAAAAACTTATAATTTAAGTAATGATAAAGAAAACTTGTTTGTAAGATTTTTGTAAACATATTAATTATGTTTTGATAATTTATAATTACATGAAAATATTAACTTCCTAAATGTAGACATCATTCATTAAATATTCACAAAGTATTTACTTTATTTGTAATTTATTTTATCAAATCTCAGATCCATTAATTTGCTTCAGTTAATTAATAGATAAGATTCAATGCGAGTATTTTAATAATTAAACTCTATGATAATACTTTTAAATATATTACATATAGCACAGTTTGCAAACTCTTATTACAAAATAAACTTATAAAACCATTACCAGAACCATTATTTAAGCAAAATTGTTAATTCTTTATTTCATCAATATCAAACTCTTTTTCGTTCAGATATGAAAAGAAATTTGCATTATTGGAATAATCTTGAGCAGGAAAAATACAAATTAAAATAAAATAAATACTATTCTAGGTTTCACATTTCCTTTACTATGTTTCAAATAGAATTAAGTACTTTTATATTTGTTTGAAAGAAAAATGATACTGTGGTTTTATTGTAATTTTAAGCATCGGAAATATACATAATTATTTTTAAAATATAGAACACTCTAATAGTTAAGGGGACACAATACGATTCGAATGACATAAATCGGTCAAAAAATCAAATCTACCGCTTTTAGCCTAAATTATATTTTGTATACTTTTCTATAACCTTACAAAATCTGAAATCTTTAAACTTAAAAAACGCAGAATTATGATAGGTTTAACGTTCGTTTTCATTCACACCCCTATGGAAAATCAAAACTTTAAACTTACTTACCTCAGAAAAATAAAGAGTTTGTCTTCAGATAAATGCTAAGACTTTTTTTGTATTGTTCCTACTGCTTTTATTTTTCTTACTTATTTATAATAGTACATGTAACTAATGTTGGTATGCATTTTTGAATTAAAGCAATAATTATTTTTTTTAAAAAAATAGCCTAGCTTTTTATGAAATTTTGAGCACAAAATCTGTTTTGCATAGTATACACACATAGCAGTCAATCGAAAAGTTTTTGAAAATCCTTAAATTAAAAATTTTGCTTAAATCATACCGCGTCCCTTAGCCTTTCTTGTAACACAGTTACTTTTCAATTACAAATGACAAAAACCGAATGATTATACTGCCTTAAATTATTGTTTACGGATTTCATCAGAGTTATTGAAAGTTCTTAATTCCATTTTAATCAACCATACGAGATTTTTTCTTGAAAATTAAAGCATTAGAAATCCTCAATTTTTCAAAGTTATTATAAAAGTTTACAATTTGAACGAAAAGCTTAAGTACAAAACATTAACTCAGTGAAACAGAATAATCAAAAGTATAAAAAAGGGATTTAACTTAAATTTCTGAAATGTCAGTACAAAAATTATACATGATCACACTTTAAAAAAATTTATCTTTAGTGATAAGCATTCAGATATTTATGCTAGTTTAAATTACATTACATGTTCCAAAATAAATAACTATATTTAGTTGCACTCTCCTGTTATAATAGTTTCATAAAGCCCGACATATTTAATTCATAATCAGTCGTTAATGTTTTACTTTTATATTGTATTTTGAGTTTTGAATTACTTTTGGTATTTACTGTATTCTTATTTATAAGAATAAATTAAATATCGCGAATATTAAAATAAGATGTGAAAGGCAATGATAAGGTTTTTACAATTTTATGAAATAAATTTCGAAAAATTCATGAAAAAAATATTTTTGTCTTGATAAGTTTTTCAAAAAGTCAAAAACATGGAAATATAAAAAAAAAGTTCCAAAATCCAATGCTCCTTTGCATTGTTATAACGGAAAAAATTGCAGTTGAACTCCATCTATACAAGGAACGATCAACATATTTTTCAAAAATATTTGCTCGGATTCTTTCAATACAAGCCTAAAAACAGCTTTTGAAAAATGAATTTATTCTTGTGTCTATGCAGCAAAGAAGGAAAAGAAGAACACACATTAAGAAATACGTAAAATTTAAATTAAGTCGTATGGGAATTCGTATATATGTATCGTAAAATTCTGTGCAAAGTATCCGTTTTTTCACGGAAACCAAAAAAGTAGTAGTTTTTAAGAAATAATATCTAAAATTTTTAGAATTCTTCCATTTTCAATAAATACCCTTAGGCCATTTATTTTAAATTTTAGCGATCAAACAGATTCTAGGATGTTTATTTTCTTAATATATTCTTTTTCTGGCAATTTTCGAAGTGCATCGATAAACACATAGATTCGTCTGTTTACAAAAGGAAGAATAGATTAGTGTAAGGCTGTAACGCCTAAAGCGAAGAGGAAAAAGAATAGTTTTTCTTTCTGAAAAATGAGAAATATTTTCACTAATTGGTTAGTCTACATTCTAGTTAATGGAAATTAATAAAAAAATAAGAAATAAATTAAATATGTACTTAATAAATCTTCTTTTAATTGCAATTGAAGTTTAAAAAAATGTGGAAAAATATTATAGAAACTAGACATTTCAAATATAGAATTTTTAAAAATAAAAAGGTATATAGACTCTTTTGGATTTTTTAGAAAAATAAATTTAATTCCCAGTCCAGTGAATATACATTGATTGAAAAATAGTGTGATTTTTGTTAGAAATATGTGACTGTATATGCTATATATAGAAATAGAAATATGTTATCTGTATTCGCAAATATCGAAGAAAATAGAATATGGGAACGATTCCTCCTAATCTTCATACACTAGATAAACAGTATTTTTAACAAATATTTATAATAGATGAATTTTTTCCCACGAATATAGATCTTAACTGCTTTATTTTATTTTCACTTTCAACTAAACTTATATTTTCCTTTCATTCTCTCTAAATATAAAATGCAATTTGAAATTTTTATAGGGAAATGCATAGGAAATGTACCCACAGCTAAATTGTGAAAACAAATAATACTTTGTAGAATTTATAGTGCTTTGTACTTTACAATAATGAAGAAATATTTTGCACGGTAGGTTTTATATGTGCATAAGATATTATGAAAAAAAAGTTAAATTAATTTCCTTTTTTTATATTTGTTTCAAAATATTTCCCCAAGATTATCTCTAAATGTTATTTTAGATATTATAAAAAAGGATATTAATGAACAATGAAACTTAAATTCTTCATACCGAAAGCATAATTTTCTTCTAATCTGAACTTTAATCCATATTTATAACTAAACTTCTGAAATTTTAGAAATGTAGACATAAAAGTCCTTTTCTACAGAATTCAAACTTTTCATGCACAGAAAATTGGAATCTGAGAAGGCGATAATTAATTGTTTTTAAAATTAATGAATTGTCAGGCATATGAGTATTTCAATTCAATTTCCATACTGAATATATGGTTGAAAGTAAGACTTGTGTTTATATAGCAAAGAAGACCATAAATAAAATACGTGAATTAAATCTTAATCTCGTCTCTTTTTCGCATTGAGCAATCAAGTTTTAATTCCATACCCCTAAAGGATATTTAAATAAGCAATATACATTTAAGAAACATGTTTTTGGAAGTGAGAAAGCATAAAAAAGAAAAATAAATGCAAGCCATTATTCCCGTTTCATTAAAATAATACATTAAAAGAGGAATTCTGAAAAATCCATTTACACTATCGAAAATAAAATGTTTGAAATGCCGCATAAACAAATTTTCATAGAATTCGTGTAATGGTTGTTTTATTCCATGCAATGTAACTAATGCATGGTTAGAAATATTTGAATTTATTAAATTGGTTTTCATGTAAAAGATAAGTATTATATATTTACCATAAAATACTGTGAATAGCACGGGCTTTTAACAAAAAAATAAGATTTAATTTTTCGGGGAGGGGCGTAATACACCCGGGTATAAAAATGAATTGTTTAAAAATAAGAAATAAATATGAGGATAAAAAATTAGACTTCTACATATATTAAAATAATGTTTGTTTAAAAGTATTGTGCGTGATATCTCATGAACTTAAAGATTTATAGCACTAGAACTATACAAAGTTTTCAAAACCCTGGGATAATTCTTCGAGTAAATGATTTAAATGACGTATCTGGATTTTATCTAAAAAGAGGAAATGCATTATTTCGCAAATATACCTTAAGATTTAAAAAAATGCAACTTCGAAGCATAGTTGCGTAATATACGCCGAGTTTCACGGTACACACACAAGTATATGTATATGAACGCACTTACTGAATATGTACACTCAAGAGCTAAAGCATTATGACCACCCCTACATTTTGCAATGAACTCGCCTGGATGATGTGGAAGGCAGGTGATCAGGTGGACGTGGTATTTAACTGCTGCTGGAAGGTCCAAAGAATCATTATTTCACTTACTTCTGTGTGTGATGGGAAAAGCTGCGGATCTATGCGACTTTGATAGAGGGCAGATTGTAATGGCTTGAAGGCTCGGGAAAAGTATTTCCGAAACTGCGCGATTCGTGGGTTGTTCGCGATCTGCAGTTGTTAGTACATATGCAAAGTGGATGAATGACAGTGAAACCAGAAGTAGATGACAAGCTGTTGGACGTCCACATTCTATCAAAGAAAAAGGTCGTCGGAGACTGTCTCGCATCGTGAAGCAAAGCTGGAGCCAGACAGTGGCTCAGCTGACAGTCCAATACAATGCAGGGCCAAGTAGAATCGGAGCACATTGTTCAGCGAACATTGTTGGATATGGGGCTACGCAGCAAACGTCCCACTCGTGTGACTTTACTGACCAAGCATTATCGCCCACTGCGCCTGCGCTGAGGCCGGGATCATCGAGACTGGTCCATGGATCAGTGGGAGAGAGTTGCTTGGTCAGATGAATCACGGTTTGTGATTCATCTCTCTGATGGCCGTGGCAGGATACTCAGTCTTCCAGGTGAACGGTTGCTTCGTCAATGTACAGTAGGTCATACACAGGCCTATGGTGGTGGTATTATGGTTTGAGGGACGTTCTCTTGGGCGTCTCTGGGACCCGAGGATTTGGTAGAGCATACCATGAATGCAACAAGGTATCTGAGCATCATTGCGGACCAGTTGCACCCTTACATGGCCTCTGTTTCTCCAGCTGGAAATGGAATGTTCCAACAGAACAACGCCCCATGTCACAAGGCCAAAATTGTGTTGTAGTGGTTCCAGGAACATGATGCTGAATTCTAGTTAATGTCCTAGCCGCCTAACTCACTGGATCTCAATCCGATAAAACACATTTGGGATGTCATGTGACTGCAGTTTAGAGTTCAAAGAGCACCAATTCGCAATATCTCGGTTTAGCGTGACCGTTGCTTAAACATCTGGTACAATCTGTCTCCGGCCATCTACCAAGGACTTGTGGCATCCATGCCAAGGCGGTTTGAAGCTGTTTTGCGCTCCAAAGGTGGGTCAACTCGTTATTGACAGGTGGTCATAATGTTTTGGCTCTTGAGTGCTATATATATTATATATATATATATATATATAACCTCTGACAGTCAAGTTCGTTGAATAGTCCTGTAACACTAACGTAGATGAAATATTAACGAACGTTACCTTACTGTCCTTTGATATAGTCACCTCCCATAACTATGAACACACTGAGATCTACTATACATGTCCTGAAAATTTTTGCAAGAAGTCTTCTTTCGGATGGATTTCAAAACCTTGTCACGTTTTGTTGGATTTTAGGAATATTGTCAATATAGATAACATGTTTTTCTCATCCCTTTATTCTAGGTAACGATTTGTCGCGCGGATTTACGATGAATCTGCAGTTCATGAGCTATCATGCGCATATTTAATTGACGGTAGTTGTGATTAATTTCCTCACTTTCTCAATGTTTTCACAACTGACATAGGTCGCCAGTCTTCTGCAAGGAAAGGTTTCAGAAACACTTTCTATTATTTTCGTAAATGGGCAAACCACTTGCATACACATTTCTTGGACAATACTTGATCTTCATAAACACGTACCAACGTAACATAAGTTTCTATTGATTTCTTGCCAAGCTGAAAGCTACTTTTTAAATTGATCTTTTGTTCGTTCATTTTTCTGTTCATCATTCTATTCGTTCATTTACTTCTTCCGTTAACAAATGGCGATCTTCCTTCTCTGTCGTTTGTCTTGGAATATCTTACCCGGGCTTTCTCTCGATGGATCCGGTTTCCTGAGACTATTCCCATAAGTATAACACGATGATTAGCTTAAAAATGGATTTTCTACAAATCTGGGTTTGAGACACGGCTGATATTAGCCTGCCCACAATTTGACATCCCATTCCATTCCATGCAACATGCATTTTCAAAATTTGAAGTATGATATTAAACGGTGTACATTTATTAGAAAAACAAGTTTGAAAATCTCATTTTTTTAATCACCTTATGTGAATAATGTGAAACGCAATCTGTTATTTTAAATGTTTCAACGTATTACCACAATATGAATACAAAATAAGTTTTGAAAATAAATATCAATATTATTACAAATCGAAGCATTTTAAAAGAACAATTAATAATTGTAAATAAAAAGAAATATAATGATATAGAACCTAAAGTATCAAAAATAAACAGCATTATTTCAAAATACTTAAAATTTGTTAACTAGTCAAAATCATATTTCTTGAAGCTAAGTTTATAATAACTATTTACATCAATAAACATACGCATATCTACAATCTATCTCACAAACTAAGCAACAAAGCAAAGTAAGCAGAACTTGAGAAGAAAAAAAATTACAAAAACAAAATTTGCCTATATACCTTGCACGCAAAAGCAATTCCGCAGCAAAATGCTTACTTGACCATATATAGAACTGTGTAAGGCAATAGACTCTAAGCTAGGCTCATTTCAGCAGTTGCTATTTCTTTCATTTCATTTGATGTTACGTTTGCTTGGGGCTCATTTCTTCATTTATTTGTTCCAGATTTCTGAAAATGAGTTGCTGACAGTATTTGAGTGAAAAACTATTTGGAATGTGTATGTGCAATTGAATGAATCCATTGCGTGGGAAAACTGTTTTAGATTGCCTGATCCTTAAAGTTTAACCGTTCGATCATCAGACGCTAGTAGAATTGCTATCCAAATGACGATACATTATCATCAAGATTTCGTAGTGGATCTCTCATTGTTACAACCACCAGCGAAAACTTGTAATCTATTTCGACTGTTAAGTTCGACATTATCAGAAGAGTTCAACCCGACATCTTTCTTTGAGCTTTGCAATGCCATCAAGAGGGGTCATCAAGAAAAATTATGAGAGGATAACGATCTGTTTGCGGATGGATGCGTGGAAGTCATCTTTACTCCGAATAACCATTAGCTCATAGGGCATTGACATCGTCTCAAAGACAAGCTTAGTTAAAGTGCGCTCTGAATCACATCCATTGGCCACTAATGCAATGGAATAGTGAATTGTTCCTCGATGAGGCGTGTTTCTGAAAAAGATTCCCACCTGCTACGAGGGTCTGGGGAATCCTAAGAACTTTATCTTAAGTTTACAATATCAGTGAAAGGCACAACCTACTATCACGCTGGTGTTACGGCTTGATATGGATATAAGTAGGTGGACGAAATTATCTCCACATCTTTCTTGACGGTTCAGTGACTTTATCGGGATGTATTCTTTGACCCATATGTCAATTTATATCTGTCAGTCATTGAGCTTAATCTCACATTAATGGATGAAATTGCAATAATACGAAACTCGCATTATCAAACAATATGTTAAATGTAAAAATATGCTATGAAATGAATAACCAGCACGTTCGCACGACTTGAATCTATTGGATCCTGTTTGCCTTATTCTCGGGATATGTTTTAATGTTTTATTTAATCCCCTCCGAACCTTTAATGACTTATCAGCTTGTCTGCGAAAATGGGCGCAGATCCCACAAAGGGTGACTGACGCCTTGCTTTCAGGTATAAATGATCGCTGCCGAGCCTGTTTCTTCATTAGAGGGGGTCTCACACCTGACAAAAGAAATGCTTGGGACTAAATATATTTTTTTCATACAAGATACATACATTATTAATTATATTGCTTATATGAAAAGTAATTGTTATTGCCTCTTTTTCTATTAAATAGCCAGTGAGATTTTCACTGCATTTCAATAAATTGTATAATTTTACTATCATTTTTCTGTCTGTTAATTATGTTTTGAGATAAATTGTAAAGGAAGTCGAAACAAATAGCAATGTATTATTTTTTTGAAAATGGGTGTGCACGAACTAGTACATACACATATAATTTTAAGTGTACTTCTTTCATTAAATAAATTGCCGACAATTCTTATTGTATATACAATAAGCATAACAATATTAAGTTTTAGAAATGCACTTTTTGACGAAATACAACTATAAATGACGTTACTAACTTTTATGCAATTAATTAGGCTTAAATATAACTTCAAATGCTCAATTTAGGCAAAATATTAATGTTTATGAAACGTTGATAAAAAAGTAACTGGAATGCAAAAAAAAAAAATATTTTCATTATTTAAGGCGATACGGTACTCTCTTCACTATTTTTTTTTTTATTTTTAATATTTGATATTTGGTGTTAATTGTATTTTATAAAGGTTAATGTTTAATAATAATTCCATACAAAAATTTTGAATTTGTTGCAAAATGTTTGTAAAATTTAAATTTTTTGAACCTTTTTAAATTTCTAAGGTTTTTTTTTAAATATGTCTCTTTTTTTTCAATAAGTTTTTTCCAAGTACCTTATAATATACTACATAAAACTGTGCATGGGATTTTTTCTGCTGCTCCTCTTTAATTTTTTATTAATTTTTTTATAGTTAAACTTCCAAAAATTCTCAAAAAAAAACATTAATTTTGATTTTGAAATTTTTTAGAAAAAGTACTAAATATGTTAGAATTAATTCCATGCAAAGGTTTACAAGACATACATTTCAGAACATGCATAAAAAATTTCAAACCCATACTTCAAGTATCAAAAAAGCCTTAGGGTTTTGAATAACAGTATATGTACAAAAATTCAACATGGAGAAATATGAGTTTGAAGTTTTCATTCCATGAATACCATGATATAATATTCATCGAATAGTCTGAAACTTCTATGATATCAAATTGGCCTATTTAAAACTTTTTAGAATAAGAAATCCCACAAAGGTAAAAAATTTAAACAGTATACAGCTATAATGAATATATAGAAGAAAACGAATGAAATATCAATACTTCAAGAAACTTTATGTTAATAATTATAAAAAAAATAAATATACAAGTTTCAGAGCTAATTCCAGGCTCAGAGCTAGTGCACAATATATACAAAAGATGCTTATGCTTTTATTTTTTATTTCCATGATTTTAAAAGCCATCGCATGTTAAATATTGTACACGAATGAAAGCAAAATCAAATAACAATTTATAGGTAAAATATATCAAAATCTAAGAACTGTATAAGTGCATTTGTTTAAATAAATATCTTAAAATATTTTAATAATAACAGTGTTGAATTCCACACACATGGGGTATATATATATATCACCAAAAACAAACATATAAAAAGGGGAGAGTTGTTCCGTTCTTGCGAATTAGATTTTTAATTATCTGAGTTATCAAAATGAGATTTAGTATTTGTGCTTTGGGAGAATCCGTTTTGAAGTTTTAATTTCATTCATAATAATATCATAAAAAACATGCGCAACTTTTAAATATTGACCAAATCTATTCTAAATCCAAATCCCCAATAAATAATACACAAACTAGAATTTTTGAATAAATTGCACAATTCTTTCTTGAAATGATTTGTTACGGCATATATAATCTCAGTCTCATTTACGCGCGGTAGAAAAATAATTAATTAATTTTTTATTTATCTCTTTTCTAGCAGATAATTTGAAATATGGGCTTGGTAATTGCGGTCCAGCCTCAAATATTGCTCCATAACTTGATGAAAAATGCAGGTAAAGCTTTGAAATTTTGCAGCCAAGTTTATAAAGTTTCGAGGTATCAAATAAGACAAAACTGTTTCGATAGTTAGATGATTTTTAGGGTACCATATCGGCTTAAAACATGTAAGATAACAAATAATTAAAGATATAATAAAAAAACTGAAAAAAAATATACTATTTAACTGCACTTAGAGAAAACGAAAATATACGACAATATAAAATTAAAAAAAGCTTTAATTCTTTTAAAAGCTTTTCTATATTACTAGCTTCCTTTCTAACGACTAGATTACTATACGTCCTTTTTAACCTTGCTTTTCAAATGATGCGCATATAATGACATTTTAATTATAACTACAACGACTTGATTAATAGTAAATCCCATTAAGCAAATCCGATCATTTATCTCCAGTTTTGCTTTGTAGCATTCTTTGGACTCCACTATATATATATAAGTACTCTTTTTCAAACAAAAAATAAACCATAATTATTTAGTCTTTATTGTGTTATGGAAAACACATAATCTCATATATCTGAATTAAGAACAAAATTCACACAATATTTGAAAGAATTCATACGTAAATATTGAAAATTTCATTCTATATGTTAAACAGGCTTTTTTAGGAATGATTACTAAAAGATTAAAATAAAAACTTTAAATTCAAACTTAATTTCAAATTCCTCACAAAATGTAGTTATAAATTATGTCAGATGGGTGTAAATTTAATATACTATCTACTGCGCAGTAATTTGATACCCACATATAAATGAGAAAATATGTTTTTCTGCGATATTTCATGCATGCGTCCGATATGTATGATGCAGATAACAACTAATTCTATTTATTGCATGCACGATAGCACACTGTTGAAGCTCTCTGATACCGAAAAAACGTTCAAAAGTTGTCTATCATAGAAATGGTCAGCATATATATTTCATTACAGGTATGCAGCTGAAGTTACCTAAATCGATGATGGCTTACGTGATTTTTGAGTAGAAAGTGAGCTGTGATTGTCCGAATGTAGCCCGGTCTGATTAACTTAGAAAGAGCTTACTCGAGACCCAAAAAAATGCTCTTTAGAACTATTCAAAAGAACTGCACTCTACTGATATCTCTAAGCTGCGAGCAGTTTCAACAGGAATTGATCAACTTTTCTTAATTTGGTGATTATCAGGTGGGAAAATACTCATCTGTTATTTATCATATGCAAGCGGTTGCTCACAAACATGGTATTTTGAAGTCCAACAGTGCAGCAAACGTGGTGGAAAAATTGCGATAGTGAACTATTCTTGGGAACAATGTTTACCCTCTTCAGTTAAAATGGCAAACTCAGATTGGAACGTGTTGTGCCAACAATTCAACTTAACGGAGGTAATGCAATGTTGCTGATGAGTAATTTGCTGAGGTGTTTGTCTTGGCATGGCCTAGGATCTTTAGTTGAACTTCCTGGTATATTATACAGGTGTGCTAGTTTCATTAAGGTAGATTTACGAGAAAGACCATTGTTTCTTCAAAGGTGACAATGCCAAATGTCACGTTGAAAATTCCACCATAGCATGATACGATGGCAATGGACTCTATGATTAAACTGATTGACATAGAGTCTGGACCTGAACTATTTTAAGAGCCTATGGGACGAGTTGAAATCAAGATTGAAAGGACGTCTGCTTCCTCTAAAATTGTTAAGGGGATTGGCATGTCTTCCCCTGGGCAAGTGAAGGAAAATTATAGTTTTTTTCGTCTTTCAATAAATCTTGGAAAGTTTATCCCTGAATGTCACGTATGTATTTGATGCTCGTAGAGGCTCCACCAACTATTGATGTTGAGTAAATATCATTTATCTTAATTTTCCTTTCAAACATTTTGGTAGGGAGTGTACTTACAAAAAAAAACACTCTAAATTAAAACATTATAAGTTTAAATATTCACTCAACGTTTTGTGTTATAAATAAGTAACTTCTAGTATAATAAATACTATTAATATTATACCTATTATTTATAAACTAAATGCGAATAATTTAAAAATAAATAAATTTCAATAAAAAATAAAAATAATAGATACTTTTAGTCTTCGGTATTTTTAATTATGATACTTTATGTTGTGCATGCTTTGAGATTATTTTGGTTACACATCTCGATAACAATCTATTTTCTTTTTATTTTTAACATTTCTTCTTAGCCAGAATAAGCAATAATTTCATTAAATAAACAATAAAATTATCCACTGGCATCCTGTAGATCTCCTATTTTATATAACGGGATAGGGAAAACTATATTGAATAGTTTTATAAATTATACAATTCGACTAAATTCCGCAAAAATGTAAAAATTAATGCGGAAAAATATTCTAAATACTTTTTTTGGAAAATTAATAAATGAATGCTTAGTAAAATTATTTAGAATTCATATCGTAAATGTTTCTTATAACTATAAAATCCGGTAATTTATGTGACACTAATTTTTAACATTTGCGAATCACAGTAATGTATTATTTTAAGATTTTTATTTTTGAAAGTTGATTAATTCCACACTCCTGGAGCTATTTCCAATGAATGCATATGTAGTGAGAAAAGGCGAATTTGCATACGTGCTGTTTTTTGATGTTACTCAGCATAAGTGTAATGATTAAAGAAGAGTAATGTAGCAAGCTTCTTACTATTAATATGTATTTGATAAAATAATATCTCAAGCTTCCATTTGCTTTTGTATTGATTCATCGCACATGTGCTCACGGAAACTCTTTATGCTTATGATGTACATAGGACGTTTTTGCGCTGACACCAACCTTAAGAAATTGGTTTCGTCTCTCATTATTAATAACATTCGCTTAGCAAAATTTTTTCGTCTATGTCACTAATCCCCACTGGATGATTCTAAGATAATAATAAATTTCTGAAGAATTTCTTTTTCTTTCTGAACATTCATTTTACCACTTCTTACGCGTTTTAGAAAAAATTAAATTGTATTTCCTCCGAAAACAGTATCTTTTTCTCTTAGTTCTTTTTGTTAAATGTTTACAATTATTTTGAAAGAATGAATTTTCTGAGTAAATTACGAGACATCATTGCATATTCATTAATTGAAAGAAATGCAATATATATATATATATATATATTATATTATTATTATTATTATTATTTATGATTAAAGTAAGTTTATTGTAATTTAAAGGTGCATTGCCTTTATTGTGATATAATGTTGATTGATTAGCTTCCTTTAATTACTTTTATGAGATTTTCTAACACACCACAATCAAAACATAACTTCATTTCTTTTAGTATTTAATTTTTAATCCCATGTCATTGGTAACCTTTGGCTAATTTCAACAAATTTTAGAAATTATTTTTAGAACAGTATCAAATAAGATATCTTAAACCGTAAAATCTTTGACTATGAATGTCTAGCTTGCCTTGGAATTAATCTTGTTTGTATCAATACTCTATCAACAAGAACTTTTACAGAATTTTTAATTATACTGCATTATAAAAGTTTTCTCTAAAAAGGAAAAAAAAAATATTTTCGGCAGGAAAAAAATGAATGATGGCATACACAAACACCCAATTGCATCGTATAATCAACATTTTTAAATTAACTAAAAATATAAAAATTGCATTTGTTAAAACTGAACTATGTTTTATTGAAGTAACACTTCCAGTAACATGTATTTGTTTAATGCTTTTTTTAAATGGATATTTTCCTTTTAAACATTAACTACTTATAATTAATTACCTTAAATCTGTTTTGTAAAATTTATTTATTAAAAACTATCTAACATTAATTATATAATTTAAAAATATGAAATCTATCACAATGTACACATTATTTTCCTTATAATTGGTCAAAATTCATCACTGCTGGTGAAAAATGAATACAGTAGTAATGAATGGGAAAGAAGTTTTCTTACAGTTTCAAAACAAACTAAATGCTAAAGAACATATGTGGCTGAATATCTCACATCTCCTTCTGTTTCGAGTTCTTCTCTTTTGATATTTGCATCGATCGAAGAATTTGATGCAAAATCTTGGTTTCTCGGAAGGATTAATTTTTGAATTTTTATTCTTCTGTACGAAACAAGAAAGAGAGATAGTGTAAAAATTGTGAAGACTCAGAGTTTGTGGATTTCTTGACCTTCTCTTGGGGCTTAAACACAAATTTGAAAGCATATTTGTTGCAAGAATTTATGAGGATCATACTCGTAAAGATATAAGAGAAAAATATTGTGACACTTTTATTATTCAGTAATACTTTTCTTAAATCTGTTTTTTTTTCTGAATTAAAATTTATGTACATCCATGCGTCATTTTCAATTACTTAGAAAGTTAAAATTGCTAGAATGATTGATTTCGGCTATTGTTTTATTATTTAAACAAAATCTTATTTAATGTCAAAATGAATACAAATCAGATGCAATAAAAATCTTTTTTACAAAGCTGTGAATTTATAGTAATTTTGTAAGCGTTTCTGAGTTTCGTGTGTATGTTTGATGTTTTCAAAATTGGAATGAAAATATTTTCTAATTTTTAAAGAAATATATTTTAGATTTTTCTTTCTAAGAAAAAGGAAAACACAATATCTTTTAGCACATGCTCACGCGCAGTTTCCTTAACTAATTTCTTGGGCTACTTTTAGACGGAATTTTTGCCGTGAGGCCTTGCTATGGGAAAACACTTTTAGGTATTTAAATGAACGCTTCTGTTTAAATGTAAGGGAACTGTATGGAAAAAGAAAGATTACCGTATTAACAATTATCAGAAATGATATAATGTAACCAAAAATAATTATTTGTTTTATAAATGTTGCTGATTTCGGAGAAGAAAAGGGAAAAAAAGAGCATCAAACCATTATCGTCATAAAATGCACCTCTTACGCAACTTTTAAATATTCTTGCAAAAAGCTTGTGAATTAAAAACGAGATTGAAACTATTTTCTTGAAATGCACATATTAGACACTTAAATTGAAGGATTAGTCGTAAAGCACAAGCTATAATTTGTCCTTAATTATTAACAGTAAAAATGTTAATATTCAAAACATATTTTACTTTTTATTATTAGTACTTTTTTTTTTTACATTCAAAGTTATGTTTCTTGAATAGAAAGATGCGTAATTATCGTTCGTGCATTGGACAAAAATATATTTACGGAGAATAAAGAATCGAATTAATTTAATAATTATAATAATTTGTAGAGGAAAGATGGAAAGGGAGAAAGATGTACAGATATGTAGTCAAAAATATGTACAACGTCCTCGATGAAAAATAACTAATTTTGAGAGAAAATTTTTTTAAAAAATTAAAAACAATTATAAAATGTATATTTTCTTTAAAAAAATTATGAAAGGAAAAAAAAATCGGAAATATTATTAATTTTTTTTTTTTTTGAAAATGACTAGCTTTGGGCAGAACAGTTTTCCCCAAATTTATCTCTATTTGAATTATAAATGCTAAGCAAATAATAGCTAACTTTTATGTCCTATACATGTCTTTTTTTTTTTTAGCCCAATAGTTTGACAAATCAGAAAGTAATCAGGAAAAAAAAATGCTGAAAACAGTGACATCTAAATTATTCAGTGCATACTTTTTAGAATGAATGTTTATCATCAGGATTTGGGCTTTAAATTATATTAAATCGACAGATTTTAGGACCATATCTCTTTCTGAAATTATAAAAAAGATAAATGCGAATTTTAAAATATTTTAGTGAATCTGATTATAAACTTTTGTTATGAATTGAAAAAGCCGCCCATCCGGTATAGTGGTACGTCACACTGAATGCGGTGCCGTAGGGCCCGAGTTCAAATCCTGGAGAAGGCATGGATGTTTGTAAATGTATAGTGCCTTCGCGGCATAGGGGTACTCTAAATAGCCTTCGAGCCGCAGGTCCTCTCGTGAGGTTGACAGAAGGGGAAGAGAGATGGGATGTGTTTTCCCCCAAAATTGGGGCCGAACCGAGCAAAATCGTACCGTCATCTGCATGGTTGGTCAAAGCCAAGGCTAACGACATGCGTAAAAATCTAGCCCTTCACCGAGATGAATTTCGTGGACCTTGATCTTATGTTATGCCACCTGATCTATCGATCAGGTGGCATAAGTAACAACACCACAATATGAGTTGAAAAAGTTTTGAGATACATTTAAGTTTTATGAATTTTTATCAATTCATAGGAATTAAACGATGATTTCATTGGAATTGAAGCAGTCTTTCATCAATCTGTATCTTGATCCAGTTGTTGAAATGATAAGGAATTATTTTGGTATTTTGAGTTAATTTTATATTTTTTTACTGAAGTTTACATATAAAGCCCCGAAACACAACATAACACAAAAGCACACGGACTTTTAGACAAATTACAAAAGTATTTTTCGTTCGTTCTGAAGATCTCATCTTTTATAGTTTCTCCAATCAAAAGCTTCAAGAATAATAGGATTTCCTTAAATGAGCATCATGGCTGGTTAGAATAATTGGATGGTGAAGTATTACATCTCCTTATTTTGAAATATAAGCACGAGCAGTTTCTAAGTATTTGAAATTGCGATAAAGGATTCAAGACTATCATATCTTAAATAGCATCCTTCGGCAGAAAATTTAAATGGTGAATTATTATTATAAATATATGTACTTGACTTTGTTCATAAGTCGAAGGTAAAAAAAAATGAAAAGTTCTGTTGGAATAAATAACGTAGTTATTGTTGCATTGTTATATATTGACACTGTAAAATTGAATACGGTGTTTAATGATAAACATCCTAAAATATATTTCCAATAAAAGTATGACGGTATAGGAAGGAATCCCTTTTCTATACCTCAAAAACATTCTTGAATATCAACAAGTCAAAAATGTATCTTCAATAAAGTCAAATTCAACTCTTTTATCTAGATGAAATGAATAACTGAATAGAAAAATTGAATTCCCCAATTGAATATAAAGCTATTTACTTTCAGAGACTACATCAGCCCAAAAAGGACACTTTACCTTGGCAAAACCTATTACTTCTGAAATATGTGATTGGTATTGGGAACTTTTTATGCTACTTTGGGTATTTGAAGGATTTGACCAAAGCAAATGTTAGCTGTATGAAACTTTTAAAAGCTGACGCAGTTAAAAAAAGATTAAAATATCTGTATACTGCATTATTCTCCTTAAAACATATTAATATACATTTTTTTATTTCTAGAAAACTATATTTTTCACAAAAATATTTGGCTAACGTAAAATGTATGTTTCTGATGTAATTTTATGCATGGAAAATACTCAAAATAGAAAAAAAAATAGAAAAAAAGAGTCAAACATTACAATTATTATGTATCCTAATTTTGATAAAATGAATAATTTTAGGGAGCACATTTTACAGACTACAGGAAGAGTGATAAATATTTTAAAAAATGATGAAAATGTTAGTGAGATGTTAAAATAGATGGGAATGGTTTATATAAGGCTAAAAATCCATTCAATTAAAAAAGTAAATTCATTAGCAAATATTTTAAATAAATCAATATGTATGAATCATATAAATAGTAATTTTTCTGACTTATACAGAAATCTTATTCACAAAATGGTCACCATTAGTTTTCAGAAAAATGTAAGTAATAATATATAATGTTTGTCGCAATAGTTTAAATATAATATCTTTAAAAAAGAAGCATTCACTTATAAGCATGTGTACAAAATCTCTAATAAGTTATCAAAAAATGATGCTTGAAAAGGACTCTGTTTATATCAGGTTTATAGTATTCGAAAGTATAACATATTCTGTAACAGAATTTACTTTAATAACGAAAAATTTATTAGTTTTAAAAGTAATATAAATTAATTAAAATAAGTTTGAAAATTTATTGTAAATCAAAATCAAATGGAAAATTCATTCAAGCATACAAATTTGGATACGAGGCAGCCACTTAAAGTGACATCATGAAATGGCTCTCACGTTTGGGGACTTTCCGTGCCGGCAAAAGCGATGTTGCCAATATGCAGCCCCCATTAAAAAATCAATAAACAAAAGTACTTATATGAAAATTAATTTCCAGAATACATGGCAAAATTGCCAAGTATGCAAATAATGATAGCTGATTTTTTTCCATTTAAAATTTTAAATCTGTGGCGGATCTATACGCGTCATTATTTCACTAATCATCTTGGGATACTTTGGGGCCATCCTTCGCCTTAACTCACAACCTCTCAAGAAGAAACCCTGGTGTTTAAATTAGTTTGACCATATAAAGTCTAGGTTTTGTAGATGTAAGATAGAAGTAGCAGGAGAGCTTTTGTGGTGATACTTAGGTGAAAATATTAGAATATTTCACTGAGTATTTCACAAACATAGCGCGAGTTAAGGAAGTAGTTGCATAGATATTAATTTATTAGACTAATGATCTAAGATAGATTGAATTAGATTTTGTAATTGGATCACTAGCGCTTGTTCACTTTGTTTAGTTTACTTAGTCGTGTTTACATAGAGTTATACATTGAGAATAGAGTGTTCGCTTTATATATCACTCCTAGGGTTTCCTTTTGTAGTTTCACTTGTGATTGGTTAAGTGTGTTTAAAGATAAATAAAATAATATTTATTATGGCAGTTGTTTGTGATGCTTTGCCCCTCCCCACACACACCCTTAGGTAGACAAAGAGGAGAAGGAGAGGTGCCAAGTAGGTCACGCTCACGTCCATAAATATATAAAAATATGAAAACTTATATTTCTTAAAAGTAATATTTCAATACTTCATTTAATTAAAGTTAAATAATCAGTTAACTCTTTTATTTTTGTTCCGAGAATGAATATGGTAATTTCCTTTCTAAATTTTACAATTGTTTTACATATTTAATAAAATTTCACTTATATAGATTTTCAGATAAAATTTCTAAGTTTTTAAATGTAGGCCCAACTAAGGTACCTACATCAATAAATGAACAATAGTATTGAAAAAATTAAATTCAACATTAGTTTTACAAGTGAATATAATAGCATTCATCATTTGTGTTAAAGTGTTTAAATTATTAAAAAGACATATTTTAATAATAATAGCACATTATTTTATATCAAAAGCAGAACAAGATTAAAATTAAAACATAAGTAACAAAATAATAGTATTGTTTTAATATTTAGAAAAAATATATATGTGATTTAAAATATATCAATAATTCCATTTTCTTATAGCATTATTTATTTGCGGTAGGAAAGTGAAAAAAAATACTACGAAATTTTATAAAACATTTAATACAATTTTTGTAGTATTATTGGGAGAGTAAATAATAAAACCAATTGTATACAAAACAGTTGGCAACCTTGTAACTGAGATGTACCAAACCAATCTACCAATATGATTCAAGGTTAGGTTAATAGCCTTTGTCGCTCCACATCCCACAAAAATAATAACTGTAACTGCAACTGATTCAAGGTACCATATTATACGGAATATTTTAAACAATTATATTCCAGCGATAATGTAAACATAGTTAGAGAGCAGATATCTCTAAAATACAAATTTAGAATTTAATATATATTAATTTTTAATCATTACAAAATATTTATCAACATAAAAATAAACAACATACATTAAAACTATTCTGTCTATATAAATAAAATAATTAAAATTGTATACATGGTATATCAGGTATATTTTTAACATATTTATTGAAGTAAGAAGTAAATAACATACAGAGTATCAATTTTCCTCTTCAATAGAGTTAAATAAAAAATACTGTTTTGCAAACCTAGTTCCTATATTGCTATAATTCATATTGTAAAATCAGAGGTATAATTTATGATTTTCAATTCAACATGATTCTGAGTATTGAACAACTTTTTGGAGGATTAGAACATTTTTTAATATAAGAAGATATTAGTTTACAAAGATGTGTAGAATCAAAACGGTAACATTGAGTTCATGCAATTTTCTTCAATTAAATCTCCTCCAGGAATGACATCCAGTAATTCAATAATATCTCTGACGATTTAGTGTTACAGCTATATTTCTCATTTTTTCATTATTCTGAATATGCTAATCTAATATCCCCACTACAAATTTATCCCCTCAAAAATTTGCAAGTATGTAGAGAATTATATCATGTTTAAATGAGGCACACTTGTCATTGGTTGCCGATGCCAATCATAACATATGCATTGTGAATAATTTAAATGTTCTATTTTAACCTATTGCCAATGCACTTCCGTTTAAAAGTATAAGTTAATGCCTTAAAAAAGAAATACGTGATATTCAAGAATTATTCCAAATACTTTTTTGATATTAATGGTAAAAGTTTTGGATTATTATAAAGCATATATATGATTATAATAATATCATCATCAACCATCAATCGTATTATCATCAGTCAAATAGATATTTGAAATCTAAATATTATTTACTTTCCTCGAAGTTTTTCTCAATACATTTAACTGCATTGATAAAATTTTCGCAATTGGTATTTTTTCCTACGAAGTTAAGGCAAAATATTTTAACTTATCATAAAAATATAGTGTAAAATTATATTGAGCTCTATCTACTCGACTTTATTTCGCTTAGAAATGATTGATATCTAATGTGTTGAAAACTTTTGAGAAAGTTTTACCTTAAGCAATCCATTAGGCCTGCATTAAACAGCAATAAGTACCTATCACTCTCTACCTTAAGAAGCAATTTATTAAAATTATGAAGTTCAAAATTAATTTTGGCGCCAAACATTTCACTAATATAAATATTTTTATACACTGCTCCGCAAATAGCACGATATCACAAGTACGATAAAAACTTGTTTTGAAAAAAAAGTCATCCAAACAGGAAACCAGGATAAAACGATTTAAAATAAAAAACTTTCTGTATTAAGAATTATGATAAATAGAAATTTAATAACTTGTGTAGATACCTGGAATTTTGTTTGAATTTGCTATTTTAACAAACGGTTAAAGTATTTTTAAGTTTTGAGATCTGTTAAAAAAAAACTGAAAGAAAATATCCGAACTTGCATATATGTTTAGAAATGTAAGTAGACAGAATATTTTGCAATAAAAGTAAAAAAAAAAAAGAAATGCGGGTCCAGTATTTAAGTGGGCTAATGTTTCAGGTTCCTTCTCAAGCTTTCAAAATGTAGATTAATTACTTGTCATTTCAAGCAAAATAAGGCATAAATAAATTTTTACTCTTACAATAAATTTTATTTAAAAAATTATTCAAGGTATATATTTAAAATAATTATAATTATTATACATTCAGGGTCGGCCTCCTGGAGAGGAGTGTAGTGGATGCTATGCGTGTAGATGTATGCGTGTCCTTGATAGAGAGTTCCCAACAAGATCAAGAACTAAATTAATATAATTTTGCACATGAAAACTTGACAATATTGTCACAAACTGATACGCTCTGCGTAGCCATGGTCTGGTGCAGGTGGTCTACCATGCAGGTGGTAGGGTTCGAGCCTCCCAGATATTTGTTTTTTAAATTTAATCATGACTTTAATTATTTATTATTATGAACATTGCAAAATTATGTAAATTGAATTTATGTTAAACTTTCCTCCTGGTGGTTATTCTAGAAATCTCCCCCAGGTTTTTTTTATATATAAAAGTACTGCAGCTGGATAGGTCTTCAGTTGTGGTGCTGCCCGTGTAAGACACTACGGCAAAATAAATCTTATATTGGATAACATCGCCTTGTTCCTTTCTACGTGGCATTTTGGTGGAGGCGCGGGGTATAGATCCCCATACTGCCAATTATTGTTGTCTATTTTGATAAGTATATTTTATTGTAAACTTTGTTATTGTCGATCGCTGAGTTTCAACAATCTTTTAACTAATTCTTTATGATGTGAGCGTTAAGTTTTTGTTATTTCTTTTGAGGGACTCCAAAGGATCATAACATAAGCAAAGAGTTTCAGGAAAAGAGCTCAGTACCATAGGCCTTGTTAATAAAATGAAAATAATACATATTCTCTGTATCTTTCTCAAGACTTTTTGTGCTAATATTTAGTTATTGACGAAACCCCTCTCAAAATTTTAAATAATTGGGCTAGATATATTTAGCTTTTTTGGGAACTTGTATTAGTCAATTGTCAAATTTATTGTGAGGGAACATGGGTGGTTTAGAACTAGCTGGCTCTACAGAAAAATTAACTGCCGGACTGAAGCTAAGTGACAACCACCGCTTGGAGGATATAAAGGGAAAAGCCGACCAAAAAGATCTTAGATTTAGAAAGAATCTTGAGGTCAGTTTCACGCGAGGCTACTGTACTGCAGTCAACTCGTTTCCTGCCACCTCCCCTATAGCGTGAAGATGGAAGATAGCTTACTTCACACGCGAAAGCAAGGTTGAATAAAAAGTGAGTCATGGACTTATTGATACAATGATGGATTCCAGACAATTAAAAGTGTTCTCTATTTTCAATATACAAGGAACAGCATATGAAGTACATAGTTTTTAGAATATCATTTCGTTTACGTAATTAAGTGGGAGGAGAAAGTTATTTTCAAGAATGAGATTAAGTGGTACAACAAGGAATGCTAAATGACCTTGAGTGAAGGGAACCAAGCGATTTCTATTCAAAACTAACTCCCGACTGAGAAGCATAAGTTGAATCTTGTGAAAAAGGCCCTTCTCTTAGAAATGAGTGGCGATTTCGTGAAATATCATCATTTGTGTAGGAATGAAAAGAAAAAAGGAGGTCAGTAGAAGACGCAACGTGGGATTCGCTGAAGAGGGCATTTTTAGTTCAGCTGGTTTTACATTATTTAGGGCTGGTTGTCATTGATTGAGGATCCGAAGAGTAACAGAAATTGTGGATAGGTCTGTATCCAAACGGACTTCAAATCTTCAGCTCTCTTTTCTTCTCTATGTTAAATGTAAGTAATTTTGTGTATTTGTCGGTGTATGTCTGTTTATATTACATTCATGTCCATAAAATAAGAATAATTCAGTATCACACAGAAATTGAACACTAAAATAAAAATTTCACCTGTAGAATTATCACACACATCATGAAGAAGAATATGCAAATTACAGGAAACCACCAGATGGCGCGGATAGTACGTCACAATGACGAGAGTGTAAGAGAGGGGTATATAAGGAATGGTGTCAAAGAAGTAAAATTGTTTACAAGCGCTTTAAAAGCCTTTCAGTGCAATAACCGCATAGTTTTGGCACAAAGGAAGCATTTGGGTGATTTTTTACGTGGTAGAATTATCGGACCAATGGAATGTAGACATGCCCAGCTGGAAGTATCCGAGGAACTTGGAATCGCCCAGAGTTTCATCTCCAGGCTTTGGCAACAATTCCAAGATGATGGTAATATGAGTAGATGTTACAGCACCGGTCGCCCCCAAGTTACAACGCTGAATGAGGACCAGTATTTGCAGTTACTGCCAAAAGAAACAGACGGAGCACAGCATCAGACCTATCACGTCAGCTCTCTTCAGCTACCGGTACGACAGTTTCAAGGCAGACCGTGAACAGATGCTTAGGGCACATTGGTCTATATGCTCGCAGGCCTGTCAGATGTGTTCCCCTTACCACAACCCATTGTCGCATATGATTAACCTGGAGTAAAGAGCATGCATTGTGGACACCGCAACAGTGGTCTTGGGTGATGTTTTTGGACGAGTCTAGGTTTAGTTTGCAGTCTGATTCTCGCCGGACTTTCATATGGAGAGCGCCAGGTACCCGTTACCACCAAGGGAACACCATTGAACGACACCGTTATGGTGGTGCAGTATGGCTCGTTTGGGGAGGAATTATTCTTGGTTCCAGAACTGACCTGCATGTTCAGAGTGTAACGATGACAGGCTACATCTATCGGGTTGTCATTCTAGAACAACATGTACGTTTGTTTCGGGGCACCATGGGTGCTGAATTTCTGTTTATGGATGACAACGCCCTTCCTCACAGTGAAAACATTGTAGACAAATGCCTTCAATCGGAGGTTATCGCCCGTATGGATTGGCCAGCATACTCACCGGACTTGAATCCAATAGAGCATGTATGGGATATGCTTGGCCGACGAATTGCAGCTCGTCAACCCCCTCCCACTTATCTACTGGAACTTCGGAGGGCATTGCTTGATGAGTGGTGTAATATTCCCCAACAACAGATTGATAATTTGATACTCAATATGCGTAGGCGCTGTAAGACCTGTATTGAATCGTCCGGGAGACATACTCCGTATTAACCATCATACTAACCATGTTATACTGTTTTTTGTCAATAGGTTATGTTTTAAAATTTGCTCCAGGGAGTAAAAATCGCAATTTTTATTAATTATGTCAAACATATAGCATCTTTTTTGCTCTTTACCTTTTGTTTAATAAATAGACTTTACAAATAAGTCAAATTTGTTTTGCTTCTGTCTCTTTCTTTGCCTGAACTTCATTAGCCTTAATTTATGGACATAAATGTAAATCGTTCAAACAAAAAGAAAAATTAATATAAGTTCTACGAGTAGCTCCCGACAATGCAACTGCATCACTTCTTCACCGGATAAGACCAGGATAGAAAAAAAAAAGAGAGACAAAATTTTAACTGGAGCAATAATATTGAAATAGTCAAAGTTTACATTATGTATTTGCAGTCTAGTGCAAAAGTTCAAAAAAAATTATAATCATAAATAAGTATATTTATGATCATTTACTTCACCTATTTTAAATTGTGTATGTTATTTTGATAATTCATTCAATAAAATGTTTAACATTGTTAGATGTAATCGTGTCCATGCCAAGTAAATAATTCTGTGGGTGTCAAAAAAAAAGAAATGGTAGGAAAAAGAAGAAACTAAATTTCAAGAAGTCCTAAGTAGATCTGTTTCTGAAATAACTAAAGTAAAAAAAAAACAGTTTATAGGTATTTAGATGTTACTTTTTTAAAAATTTCTCCAATCCTCCGGTGAATCGTTGCAGTCAGAGGATGTTACAAGCTTGATCGCTAACATAAAAGGTTCGTAAGATGCATTGTGATGCTCATTTCATAGTGTCTTGATAAGTCATCGTAGGTGCTGGAGCGTACAGCAAATCTGGAAACGATTCTGAGAGTAAGTGTGATTGTCAGTCTGGGAGAGTCCCTTGGAGTGTTTTTTGAAGTGTGTGGGTTTCTCATTTACGTGTCTATTTAAAGGAGAAATATACCACGCCTTCAAAATGGACACGCGATGCAGAATAATTCTCTTTTTAAACGCAGCCGAGATTACCAAATGGCCATTGGTCCTTGTCACCTTTAATGCGGTGCTTTTGTACCCCTGTGATTGGCATGGGAACTACGCCGGTAACTTTTTTCAGGTGGCTAGACCATAGAGAGGTTAAAGGTTGACTTGCCCTGGAACTTAAACGTTGGTATTATCCTTTCTTGGTTACTTCCCCTTTTGAAGCTACGTGACCGTTGGGAAGTCTTTAGTTTCCTAATAGGAAGTCGGTCCCTTGAAGGAGACGGCCGTGACACTGTAATTGGTATTATTGTTGCACAAAGAGAAGATAAATTTGAAAATGTACCAAATATTATTTACGATTCCAAATGAATCACTGTTTTTAAAATCTTAGATAAACATGAATTATAAAAACGTTAAAAAAACTTTTTTAAGTTTAATTACAAAGATGTAGTTCTGAAAACTTAATACAGAAAATTGGTTTGGCTGTGGGTTTGGACATTGCGTAAAAGTGATGTAAAAAATGCACAAGACATTGAAATGCATCTAAATAATAATTATAATGAAATATTTTTAAATATATTAACCATGTTAGCATTTTTTTTTTTACTTTGTCATTTACTACAGCAAATGCTGAGCCTTTTTTCAGCAAATTAAAATTCCTAAAGTATTATCCTCGGTCAGGCATGTTTGCTACTTTAAACATAAACAATTAATAATAATATTTTTCTGAATTAGTTAATTTATCAGCAGAAAAAAATATGCATTAAAATAAATAGGAAATAGTATAATCATGTTTGCAATTTTTAAATTTACAAAAAAAAAAAAAAAAAAAAAAAAAGGCCCCAAATGGTTTTTATCACCTTGGCGTTTTTGTAAAGAACAACTGTGTGTACATAAGTAATATTTTAATTAATTAACGATGTCTGAAATGCAATTAATGTGTCTGTTTATTTAGTGGAATCATTTTTCTAAATATAAGAACAATGATTTAATATATTACACTGTATAAAAAAATGCAATTCGTATTCGAGAAGCACATGATACGAATGTTAATGACTAAAAGACATCAATATTTGTGTTTAAAAAATGTGTATAGTAATTTAATAATACACTTAAACTAATTATTATCAGTTAAATAAAGAAACTAAAACATTGTAATTTTCACATCAAAATGTTTCACTTAGATATTTAACTTTTGATTTACAAACACATTACAATCATAAAATAAGTTTGAAATTACTCTGATAACACAAACGTTTTTTAATGAAAGTCACTTTTTGAATTAAAATATGAAGATTGGAATATTTTACAGAAAGCATATTGCATGTAAAAAATATTAAAGGCTAACTCTTATTGTTGTTTTTGTTATGATTAGGGCACAATTTTTTTTACGTCCAAACTAATGAATATACAAATGTAATGTTTATTTTTTTCCTCAAGAGAGTTCTCATCATATCAAAATAATTATATTTGTATTAGTGTCAGAAACAACAAAAAATCCGTATCCTTGCTATGGATTGAACGGTTTTCTCATGGCATCCAGACACGGAAGCAATGGCCGTATGATTGATGTACTTCATTGTGGCTTTAGCAGTAATGGAAGGGGAAGAGAGCTTATGGAAACGTCATCACGGGCAGTGATTTTGGTCAGTCGGTGATTGATTAGGACGAAAGAAATGTGTTGCCAAGGACACGTGGTTAATGGTGACAGATGATATTGATCTCTTTCACTTTTGTGCGAGCAAATGCTACTCTTGTTCACTCAGTTGATATCAAAGCATATGTGACCTGCTCTTACTTATCTCACATACAGCAGCTCGAAGTGATATCTATAGGCAATAGTAGTATTCAAGATATGCAGAGAATGTGGAATTTTTGAAAGATTCTATAAGGTAGCATCGTTTGATTTTGAATCTTTCATGTATAAAATAAATAATTAATTTTCGGCACCTTTAAGGCATCCGACTGGTTGCGACAGTAGGATTTTTGTGTGGATTTTTTTATTTTTAGATTTGTTTAGTGCATTTTAAGAAAAATGTGCTAAAATTAAGAAGAGAAAAATAAATTTTTATTACTAAAATGGGAAAAAATAGGTAAAATTTGACAAAAAATAGCATAAACGTCGCCCTTTCTGCACCAAAGATTCATAAACAAATTTTCACTTTTTTCAATCTAATGTGTTGCTATATTATTCAATTTTGAAATGACCTTCAGAATAAGAGTTTTTTTCTTTTTTTAGAAAAACTAGAGCACTTTATCTCGTTTACTATATGAAAATGCTTAAAAAGGCAGTGATTATATTCACATAAGGGACTGTACATTTTGTAATAAAACAGTGATTGATAAATCTGAAGGTTAAGGCAATTCTACTATTATACAGAACTTACAGAAAAGATTTCACAGTTAATTATGTTCAAAACTTTTTTAGCAATCGCTGACCCCGTTTCATTATTTCCAAAAAACCATATTTCGAGTAAAACGCGTTTTAAAGTATGACATCTTGCTTAAAGTAATGGCATCTGCTTTTACTAAAACACTTGTAGTTTTTGTTCTAGTAAACGGAAAATGATAGACTTGGTATTTTTATAAAGCTAATAAGTGGCCCATAACATAAAATCATAAAAAAAGTTGTCAATTTTTGGTAAAATTCACAGTTTTAGGTAGTCTGATACCTTAAGAAACAAAGTATGCTTAACTTATGATATTTTGTTTTTAATTTTAATTACTTCATTGACATATTCCCCACTAAGAAATTAAAAGAGTAATTCCATTTACAGTAGTCTGTCAAGGCCATATAACAATAATCAGTCATTCAATAATCCTTGATATTATAACGTATTTTATTTATTTACTCTTATATTCAAAGGTCGCATTATTTGGCTAACACCTGATGCTTTGGTTCTGCCTAAGCAATTTCAAACCATAAAATTTCCCTGGTATATATTCTCTGCAACTTACAAGGCAGGAAATGAGTAGAAGTATGATAAAAGAAAGAATTTTTTGGATTTGGTACTTCTCAACAAAGAAAATGACATTACAAGGAAATCAGGATTTCAATTTGAAATGACATCAGGATGAGGAGGAAGAATTAAAACTAATTAATGCTAAACATGAATTAATGCTTTCTTTCCAGAAAAGCTTTTAATAAAAAGTATATCATTGAATGCGATGTAAAAAATGCAGTCAATATATTTAAGTTTCATAAACAATATTTTTGCATGCGTAACGAACTAAAATATTTTTTTTTTTACAAAATAGTAAAAAAAAAATAGATTTGTAATAAATATATCTTGATTTTTTTTTATTTAGCATACTCATTAAAGGGAATGTTCTTTTAATTATTACAGTAAAGTTACATCAATCTGTATATATAAAGGAGAAAAGTGACTCACTCACTCCAAACTATTAAGCCTACAGACTTAAAATTTAGTCACTTGTTCATTTCATGGAGTAGAGATCCACTAATATCGAATTTTGTAAAAAAATACCCCTAATCGGCTTTGCGGTGCTTAAGAGGCGTTATAGATAATTGTTTCATTTTTTAAGCAATTAGATATGCAGAGTCGAGACATTTGGTAACCGGATCCCTTTCATAGAGTAGAGATCCGTAACAAAATAGGTTTTGTGAAAATCGCCTTCAAGTGGTCGCGTGGGAGCTTAAGGGGCGTTATAGTTAATTATGTTCGTTTTGAAACTATTTGACCTACCTGCTTCAAAATTGGTAGGCATATTCCCTTTTATGGAGTAAATATCCGTAACACATTGGATTTCGTGAAAATTGACCCAAAAGGAAGATTGCGAGGGGTCAAGGGGAGTTAAAAAAATATGTTTCGAATTGTTATACCCACAAATATTTAAAATTTGTTAAGGAGGTTTCTTTTGTTGGATACAGATTCACTAAGAGTGTATTTTATGGAAATCAATTCCTGGGATAGTGGGAAAATATATTACTGGCGTGTATTGACATAAAAAAAATTCCGATTTCGAACTTCTAACACCATAATAATGAAATTTGGTTGGCATGTCTATTTTTTTAATTGAAATTCGGTAAGAATGGTTCTTTTGGAAATCGACTCTCAACGGGGTTAAGGAACGCATTGGTAATAAAAAGGCAGATTTTGCTCTGTTAGAATTTGGCTTGAAACTTGGCACGTATGTTTATTTTGTGGAGAAGAGATCCACAGAAAATTCGTTTTGCTGAAATCCACTTGGTTATTGGGTTAGGAGAGTGTAAAAATTAATTCTACTTCAATTTTAGAGATTATTAGAAATTATTAATTAGAAGTTCTGCGCTTTTTATATCAAGAGGCGAGAGTTACAGGCACAAGTATATTTTTCAATACAATCGAATCCTTAATATTATGACTTAGATATCAATAATTTATAAATACATATAAACAGTATTTTCCTATACAACATCATGCAATACCCATCATGAAAAGTGGTTGAATAGCGACTAGTATTTATTATAAAATTTAAGGAAACATTATAATTTATTATCACATATTAAAACCATTGTTTTAATTAACATTGAAAGAAGTTGTTATATATACATTTAGATTTAGATATATATACGCATGTATAGAGATAGATAGTAATAAAAGTGTGTAGGTAGCTAAATGCATTACAAAATTTCAAACATGAAATCGGAAACTTGACTGTGCACTCTATAACATCAAGAGTGACTCACCAATAAGGAATTATCCTATTAAATTGAAAATTATTTGATGTGATTTGCATGCATAGAAAACAAAATTATAATCTTAACCTAAGGACTGAATGTTTTATGCAGGTAGTACAACACGAGCAGACAAAAATATCAATAATGCATTGGCTCACTTCTGTTTCTGATGCAACATTATTTCGCCAAAGACTCTTAGATTTGGCAAATGTTCTCTTGTGGGATTGCTTGCAATGTATGGTTTATTAGTGCAATTCAGGAGCAGTTGCAGACGACTGCTGATAACAGTCCAAACTGAGTCTTAAATATCTACCCTATTGGGGAGAAATATACAGTTTTCTCTGGACTATACAAAATTAGAGAAGCACGAAGATAAGCAGTAAAGGAAATATGTCAGGGGGAAGTTATCCTGATAAAATGAAAAACAAAAGGCCAGTGAAAAGAGTAAATATATTATCTGAGTAGAATATCGTTAACATACTACCGTGTTGTAAGTTGCCATGGAGGGACCTAAATGGGTTTAGCTCTTTCAGGGAATGGCACCCCCTGCCATAGCTCCTGGTTGTCAGTCTTTCTGGAGGGTGATAGATGAGTATATTGTCATAGTTCTGAACGTCTTGTGACACGTCTTCTCATGTCATCAGAGCTAAATTTGAAACAAGACTCTTAGCTGAAAATCCTTTTAATCCTGTCCATAAGATCCAAAGTCGAATGAGCCCTTCACCACAACAAACGTGATCTGTGGTATACACCGATGAGGAGCAATATGCAGCATAACCTCTGTTTCCTCAGTTCCTGGTCTCTGAGTTTCCTATTGATGGTCATCGCAATCACTGGTGTTGATAAAAAGTTTGTAGACGTTAGGAGCGCTGATGGCAGAGCGTCCCTCTTCTTGCGGCCGTTCGACTATTATCTTGCCGACTGATGTCTATTTGTGAAGATATATTATTTCTGTCAACGTAGTCAGATGTCTGTATCGGTAAGACTGAAATTACGAGTGATGCTGTGATTTGAGCGTGTTGCATTCGTTAATCCAATTTCACTTCCTATCACAAGTGGTGACGTCTGCTCCTACTTTTTGAAATCCACCTGTAAGATATTGAATCAGTAAACTTGTATCGACTGAACCGCATTCTTTTGAAATTGATACCTTAGAAGAATGCCCTTTGTTTTATACACCATCCGGATGCTTTGTTATAATATGTTGTAGTTCCGGTTAGTGAACCATTGTTTGAATTAAACATATCAGCTGCATATTATTTTGTGTAGTATAAGCACGTACACAATTTCTTTCAATTTGAGTAACTCGTTTTTGGTGAGTCTTTTTTGTGATATGTGAAATTTATACGATTGCTATTCTAGCTCGCTCGTAGCAGTTACGTTAAGATATTAAGCACAACGTTTGAAGATTATTAAAATGAATTGTATTTGTTTAAAGACACACTAACTAATTCATCATACTTTTTTTAATTACATCACACTTTTCATTCATCATACTCTTACCTTTTTTCGGAATTTCGAATAGAGAAATTCCATACCCTTAGAAAAACGTAATATAATGATATATTCTAATGATTTATTCTTTTTTGATATATTTTGTGTTCACACTTGTTTTTGTCAATTTTTCTGTGATCTGAAAATAAAAAAAAAAAATGAATATTTAGTTTTAACTCATAAATATGTTTTGCTGAATAAATTATTTAATTTTTTTTTTATCATGAAATGCATATCTGTTATAATCAGAGAGGGTAAATAAATAATTACATGTAATTTTTTTACATTCAAGAATGGGATATCTCGTTCATTGATAAATCAAATATAACACAAATTTTTCAATGAATTTGGAAAATGATAATAACATAATAATGATCCATGAGTACGCAGCTGTGTTGCGTCAATTTGATTTTTTTTTCAACTACAGTGATGTATTTTATGGCTAATATTGCTTTAGTGAATTCAACGCATACTCCATTTTTTATCAATAATATTATAATTCTATTGATTTATCTCATGGAGAAAAATAACTCTAACTAAGAATTTTCCATGTTTCTCCATGTAGTGAAGGAATTTCTAGAATACAGGGTGGTCCCACACTCTTGATGTAAATTTAAAGTGTAGATACATGACATTGTAACAATCATTTATTGTATAGAAATGTATGGACGCAAGTTAAGGTGGTGAGACGCAAGCAGAGGAAATAAAAGAATAGAGAAAGGGAATTATCGGTTGTTTGCGTTGCTGGTACTGGGCAGTAGATGTCTATCCGCCGTTGAGCATGATACATCTCAGTAGGGAAAAGCGCCATTTAGAATTGTGCTGACGTCTACAATGGGATACTTTACGTATGCCGAAAAAATGCAGACTACGGTTGTGCAAACGGTAATGACACAGCT